>JARSSU010002345.1:0-53294 GCA_029619165.1 Eurosta solidaginis
AATACTCTTTCGTTAAAAAATAGTGAACATTTCCTTAAAATTCTTAAACAAAGTTTTATTTTTTGGATTTGAACCTTTCAGAGATGGTCATAGGCTAAAAATAATTTCGATATATAAAAGCAGCGTGGCACCTGCCATACAAATGGAATTTTTTGACAATGCATTGCTCTGAAGGTATCCCATACAAATGAATATATCATACTGCATACCTCTGGATGTAGTAATGGTGGGATAGTGAAAATTGGTAGGAGCTATATGATGTTAAGTCCTAACACCTCCAGTAAATGTGGAATTGGGGAAAAGGGGGCGTGTCACTTTCTTAAAATGGAATTTTTTCAGAACTATGATTATCGTAAAACTTAGGTTATTATACAGCTAAAGTTTGATTACAGAGTTGTTTTCCTTTGTATATTTAGTATCTTTCGCCGTTAAAATTTTGTTGTTACTTCAGCCTATTCGCATATTCTATATATACTTTATAACAAGGATTCTATTAATACCGACAGATATACCTTTCAATTTTAATCGCCTACAATTTCCTATTAGGTTGGCTTTCGCACTTGTAGCTTATCGCGAAGTTACTCAAAAAATTAATACAAAATTCGTCACAACTAACGTCCGGCCTGTAAGCAACCTAAATAAAACAGCTCAAAAATAGTGTATTGACGGACTAGTGAGTTTTCGACTTCTTTCTAATTTTTTTTTTTTTCAGTTCTTCAATTATGTTTACTCATGTGTGCATAATTTACCACTTCTATAATTTTCAATTGCAATATTCGATGCCACCAAAAAGCGTCCAGACAATGCAAACATTCCACACAATTCACCCGTATTTTGACACATGCATGAGTACATAATCCACTCAAAACAATATGCAGCACAAAGCAAACATTTTGAAAATTGATAGGAAGCGAATTTGTAGCCTAAAAAAATATTTGCGAAAAGCAATACAATCGCACTTAGAAGCCTTGCAGATGAAAATGGCGAAAAAAAAGTTTGAATAATTTGTGACACACGAAAAATCAAGGCAGCAACAGAAAATGGCAAGAACAACTTAAAAAAATCGGACCTCAGAGGTATGCCGCATTAGATAGGTCGGGTAAACATATACGTAATTATAGGACACGACATACTCCATCTGGTATGACTATCATTAACGACCCGCGCGCTACTAAATATCGCCTACACTGAACGTGATGACGTCTATAAATATATGGGTATGATATAGAGTTCTTAAATATATCGACACTATTTTTTGGCTATATGAAAAATATTTGAATATTTGTGGGATGCGTCCTAGAAGTAACTCTGAGTGTTATTTTCGTATTTGATATTTTTTTATACTCAGTGAGCAGAGCTCACGAGTATATTAACCTTGATGGATAACGGTTGATTGCACAGGTATTAATGGAATCGAGATAGATATAGACTTCCATATATCAAAATCATCAGTATCGAAAAAAATTTGATTGAGCCATGTCCGCCCGTCCGTCCGTCTGTCCGTTACCACGATAACTTGAGAAAATTTTGAGGTTCATTGAGAAGTTGGTATGCAGGTTCCTGAGCACTCATCTCAGATCGTTGTTTAAAGAATGATATCGACTATAACCACGCCCACGTTTCGATATCGAAAAATTTCGAAAAAACGGAAAAAGTGGCGATAACATCTTACCAAAAGACGGATAAAGCGATGAAACTGGTGGGGAGTGAACTTATGATGTAGAATAGAACAGACCACTTTTAAAAAGAAGGTAATTTAAAAAGTTTGCAATCTGTAATTTGGCACCCGTTGAAGATATCATGATGAAATTGGCAGGAACGTTACTCCTATTACTATATGTATGCTTAATAAAAATTAGCAAAATAGGAGAACGACCACGCCCACTTAAAAAAAACAATTTTTTAATTCAAATTTAAAAAAAAAAAGTAATATTTTTACAGTATATAAGTAAATTATGTCAACATGTCAAAACCAATAATCAAATCCCAATGATATGGTGCAACAAAATACAAAAATAAAATAAAATTTCAAAATGGGCTCTGGCTCCGCCCTTTTTCATTTAATTTGTCTAGGTATAATTTAAGCATAAACCCGCAACAAAATTCAGCACAATACATGCACAAAATTTGGTAGGGGCTTAAAATCTAGGACGATAGCTGTTTTCTGTGAAAGAGGGCGAAATCGGTTGAAGCCACCCCCAGTTTTATACACATTCGAACCGTCTGTCCTTCCGCTCGCCGTTAACACGGATAACCTGAGCAGAAACCGATATATCTTTTACCTAAACCAGGTCACGTAATTATCTGAAATCACTTCGTATGGTAAAAAAAATGGCCCGAAATACGACTATGGACCACGCCTACTTTTTCGATATACGAAAATTACGAAAAATTATAAAAAAATGCCTAATTCTATACCAAATACGAAAAAAAGGGATGAAAACATGATAATTGGATTGGTTTATGACGCAAAATATAACTTTAGAAAAAAACTTTTAGAAAAAAAACTTTGTGAATCCCAAAAGCCCGAGTGAATCTTGGCAGGAATCAACTGTCTCCGTGCGATCCACTCACACGCATAATAACACTAAAACCATCTCACTATGTTACCGTCAGAGATGGGCGAGTACGGTTAAAACTCCCTTTAAAACCCTTCACTAATACCTTTAATTTGATAACCATTTCGTACAAACAAATTCTAGAGTCACCCTGATCCACCCTTTATAGCGTATCTCGAAAGCGTCCACTATAGAACTAAGGACCACTCCTTTTAAAAACTCATTAATACCTTTAATTTGATACCATTTCGTACAAACAATTCTAGAGTCACCCCTGGTCCACTTTATGGCGATATCTCGAAAAGGCGTCCACCTATAGAACTAAGGCCCACTCCCTTTTAAAATACTCATTAACACTTTCATTTGATACCCATATCTCTCAAACAAAATTCTAGAGTCACCCCTGGTCCCCTTTATAGCTATATCCCTAAATGGCGTCCACTATAGAACTTGGCCCTCTTAAATACTCTTTCATACCTTCCATTTGATACACATGTCATACAACACATTCCAGGGTTACCTAGGTTCATTTTCCTACATGGTGCTTTTCCCTTACTTTGTTTCCATAGCTCTCAACTGAGTATGAATGTTCGGTTACACCGAACTTAGCCTTCCTTACTGTTTTAATGTATGTATGTCGCTGAAGGTTACCACATATTAATGTTTGCATACATATCTCAAAATTAAAAATCAAAACAAATCGTAACCGGCCAAAAGACAGCTTATTGGTATATAGTTGTACCAGTAGTTACATCCTTTGGTCGTTAACAAGATTGCAACTTGTCCCAAGTCCAATAAGTTAGCCAGCTCTCTTTATCCGACACAAGGCTCTAGTACTTTCGAAATGAAGTGATGCACTGCGTGCTGCACAGATCTGTTTCTTTCAGCAAAATTTTAAAAAAAAGTGCACATTTTTCAAGGAGTAGCCCATAAAGTAGATTAGGAAATCTTAGCCGAGCTTTGTCTGGCCAAAGTTTATCGGCTGAGGTATTATTACGATGAAAGATAATTCTGAGTACTAATTGCAATCAGTTGGAAATAAGGTAGCCGGGAAAAAGCGCAAAAACAGATTCTTCGTAAATATATCCCTCTTTTTCGATTAAACTGCATAGCTCCAACACATCGTACAATTTAAAGGAAATTATATTATGAGCTTGTTTCAAGAAAGACCAAAGTGGGACCACAACATATCTACTTGTTTAGAATATTCTTGTAAATTGTATACATAATGTATTATCATATATTTATAGGCGAATAATCGCTTTTGTCGATAAGAAATGTTATCGACGAGTTATTGCTTTCAACGATGAGAACCAATAAAAGTAAACCAACACTAAACAGTGATCGTCGACAAAGTGTAACCAATGACAAACCGTTAACAGTAGATTACGTTTTTAATGATAACGAGCCATAATAGCTGATAATGCCGATAACAATTAACTATCCAGTTGACAACTCGTCAGTGACGTCAAGCGTCAACAAATAATCAACTTTCGTCTATGTGGGTTATAAAAGGTCAAGCCCCCTAAAAAGTCCCGAACCTATACTGAAATATACCCGCGGTAGGTATGCCTGTCGTAAGATGTGACTAAAATACCAAATTGATTCAAGGGGTTGCGTAGCGCAATGCACTCAAGCGGTGCCAGCGCAATATATAGCTTCTCCAACCCAATTGTCAACCTCACCTACCTGTGGCGAATCCTGTTTCATTTACAGCGAGGCTCTGGCGGCCCGGCGTCCTGATGGATCTAGGGCGTCGGAGGTGGGTACGGCCTAGAAGGTTTCATGTGGTCATACCAAATCGTTCCCGAGATGGTCGAGCTTGTATCTTATGGTTATTTTTACCGGAACGTGCCGGATCTGCATCGGCAAAGAAACATCAACATCGATAACACTCCCCAAGGCTTTCGGACTCCCCTTGTCGCCACTACAACAACAAAAACATATAATTTTTAGAACTCTCCCACAATAAATCTTAAAAGGTCCGGAATAAAGCAGAGGAGAACCCATAGATATCCGAATTGATATCGAAGTAGTACATAAATCACAACGAAATGATACAAAATTTGTTAGGAATGAAAAAAGTCATTCTAACAAATCAACAACTCCTCAAACAGAATACAAATTATTCCGAAAAGATCCACAATTGATACTTAAGAACAGTATTCCGAAAATATCCTCAACGAATCACGAGAAAGGCATATAAATAATATTGAAAAACCTTTTGAAACAGACACAAGTTCGTAAAGTTAGTGTCTCTTCATGTTCCAGAGATTAACTCGCAAATAGTATTCAAATTATACCAGCCAATTGGAAAATAAAAGCCAAAAACATTAAAAAACCTTGTACAAGATCTGTCTTGACTTCTGCTGTTTGTACAAAAATGTCATTGGACCGTTTCAATGTTCAACAAAAATTGTGTACAGCTTCAAATAATTTGCTAAACAATGTTCAAAACAATACGAGCGAGCCCAGTTTCCTATTATTGTGTATTCATTATTGTTGGATACTCTGCATTCTATAAAGAATGTATTCCACAAGATCTCGTAAATCTCAAAATGCCAACTTCATTCACCAAATATGTTCTTCAACTTAATCTTAGCTTGATAATTCTGCGAACACTCCTTTTTCGGGCTAGTTTGACATTTTACTGCAGCTATATAAGGTATATATATATATATATATATATATATATGTTTGGTTCACATTGTCTACATATAAATATGAATGTGTATGTAATTTTGCAAAAAAACAACACTGATGTTGGGCATTGATTCGCTTGACGCGACTAATGAATGTGCATTTCTCTAATATTTGAAAAAAAATATTGAACGAAACTCTGACAATTACGATGCCAGTATTTGCGCTACTGTTCGTATGTTCTGCGACCATATTTGACGAAATAGCTTTTCTTCTTTATGACTTTCATTTCCATTCACTTACTGAGCAATATTGTACTTCGCTACTTACTTTTTTTCGCATAAAATCGTTTACGAATCGTTATTAAGGTCAATAGAACCTAACATCAACTCAAAAGTGGCAAAATTGAGATTGAGCTTTCAACTCTGATTTGTTGTTGGTAGCAGTTTTATAGTTTTATTTTGCATGGTATGCGTTGACTTCTGTTTGGTTAGTCAATACCAAGTCACATTTTTATACTCAGTTGAGCAGAGCTCACAGAGTATATTAACTTTGATTGGATAACGGTTGGTTGTACAGGTATAAAGGAATGGAGATAGATATGGACTTCCATATATCAAAATCATCAGTAACGAAAAAAAATCCGTCTGCCCGTCTGTCCGTTAACACGATAACTGAGTCAATTTGAGGTATCTTGATAAACATTTGGTATGTAGGTTCCTGGGCACCCATCTCAGAACGCTATTTAAAATGAACGATATTAGACTATAACCACGCCCACTTTGCGATATCGAAAATTTCGAAAAACCGAAAAATGCGATAATTCATTGCCAAAGACGGATAAAGCGATGAACTTGGTAGGGTAGTTGACCTTATGACGCAGAATAGAAAATTTGTAAAATTTTGGACAATGGGCGTGGCACCGCCCACTTTTAAAAGAAGGTAATTTAAAAGTTTTGCATCTGTAATTTGGCAGTCGTTGAAGATATTATGATGAAATTGGCAGGAACGTTACTACTATTACTATAATTACTAAATAAAATGGCAAATCCGGGGAGAACCACGCCACTTTTATTTTAAGTCAATTTTAACAAAATAATTTAATATCGTTTACTGTATATAAGTAAATTATGTCAACATTCAACTCCATTAATGATATGGTGAAACAAAATACAAAAATAAAAGAAAATTCAAAATGCGCATTGCTCCGTCATTTTTCATTTAATTTGTCTAGAATACATTGAATGCCATAAGTCGAACAAAAATTTACCAATCCTTCTGAAATTGGTAGGGTGATGGATTCTATGAGGCTAACTGCTTCTGTGAAAATGGGCATAATCGGGTGAAGCCCACGCCCAGTTTTTATACACAGTCGACCATCTGTCCTACCTCTCGGCCGTTAACACGATCACTTGAGCAAAAATCGACATATCTTTACTAAACTTAGTTCACGTACTTATCTGAACTCACTTTGTATTGGTATAAAAAATGCCGAAATCCGACGCTTTTTCGATAATTTTATACCAAATACGAAAAAAGGGATGAATCATAGTAAATGGATGGTTTATTAACGCAAAATATAACTTAGAAAAAAACTTTGCAAAATGGGTGTGACACCTACCATATTAAGTAGAAGAAAATGAAAAAACGTTGTACAGGGTGAAATCAAAAGCTCTGGATATTGACAGGAATAATGTTCATGGTATGACATATATAATAAATTAGCGGTACCGACAGATGGTGTTCTGGGTCACCCGGTCCACATTTTGGTCGATATCTCGAAAACGCCTTCACATATACGACTACCACCACTCCCTTTTAAACCCCTCACTAATATCTTTAATTGATACCATATCGTACAAACAAATTCTAGAGTTAGCCCTGGTCCACCTTTATGGCGATATCCCTAAATGGCGTCCACCTACAGAACTATGTCCGACTGCCTCTTAAAATGCTCTTTAATACCTTCCATTTGATACACATGTCATACAGACACATGCAGGGTTACCTTAGGTTCATTTTCCTACATGGTGATTTTCCGTTATTTTGTCTCCATAGCTCTCAGCTGAGTTATAATGTTCGGTTACACCCAAACTTAGCCTTCCTTACTTGTTTTATATAAAAACACCCACACGGCTGCGATATAGGCAAGGTTTGTCAAAATAATTTACATTCACGGTTTTAAGCTTCCACGTATCGTCATGCTTTGTTTTCAACACGCAATTTTTAAGTAGGTTTCCCTCGCTTTATCGAAAATTTCTCAAAGATATACGAGGTAAATGAATTAACAGGACTATGTAGTTATTAGTATGCCCTGCGCATACTAGTAGGTATCGTAATGCCTTCCGTTCTCTAGCATAAAGACTGAACTCATATCCTGGGGTGGACTTAGATGATGGCATCTTACTTTTTTTCTCTGAGACTTTAATGTGAAACTACTACTAGGTGTAAGCTACTTTCAGACGGATCACAAATCTGCCTTTCACTACCCCTTACCCTTTTTCCATGATTTAATGCACAATGTTTTCCTATTCCACACGCCCACCCTGTACCCTCGACCCGCCCTTCTCAGCTCATACCTTCATCACCATCCTTCCCGCTCCTCTTCTTTATTTTTTGTTCTCCATCGTCCATTCTATCTCACTTTCCCCTCTTACGAAAGTATTTAAGTCCCTTAAAGTAGAACCTTAGTCCCTCAGCTCATCTACCCGCTCCTGTTTTGTTTATTTTAGTATGCCCTAACTTTTGGCGTGCTGAGCTAGCTTAAACAAACGTATCCTGAACATTTTACCTTTGACGTTCCATCAGAATGGACCAGATCAAAAGAATGCTATATTTAAACTTTTTTCCTCTCTTCTTTTACCCCTTGTCTTTGCAAATGTTTACACAACGGTTATATAATTAACGCAAATCACTAGTAGTAACAACAATATAAGCGCACGAATATTTTAGGGGATATCAAAGCCTATTTTGTGGTACTTTTTTAAATCTATACTCAAATTGGCAATCTTATTCGATACACGATTTCTCCGAGTGGTATCAGCTAAAAACTAACCATTTAGTGAGTAACTTTTCAAGGCAGAAATAACTCAAAGGGCTAGCAAAGCCACTGCAGGAGTGCTACGGCGTCTTTTTAGTTTGCTAAAGTAGTTTGATGTAAGTTGTGCCGTCGCTTAGGCACCGCCCTTTCGTTAGTTAGGCCAGATGCAGTGTATCTTCATCGCGACTGGATGCTTTAAAGGATACAATACTCTTCTTCACTCGAACGTATTTTAAATACAAAGCACATCCTACCAATGTTTCTCACTTGAATCATTCTTTTTCCCTTAGATTTCCTTCTTGGTACAAAAACCTGTAATAACAAAACGCTCTTTAAACACAAATTAAGTAATACTTCAAATTTAAAAAACACTTTATATTTATTAAATGCGATGTAAAATTTTAATAAACACACATTCGTCTTGTAATGTTAAGATTTTCATAAATATATTTATATATAAACAGTGCATTACAGTCCGGAGCAGAATTGAAAGTGCAACTAAACAACACTAAAACGAATCGCCAGCGGCATTACACTTCATTTGGTTGCACACAAAAAGCAATACATCAACTTGGCAAACAACACCGCAACGCTCAAACATCACGCAAATACAACAACATACGCAAATGGCATGCGATGCCAACAAAAAAAATTTACAATAACGAATATAAAATAAAACAAAAACAACAATTGTGTTTATGTACAAAAGAACAAACACGCACACACATACAGAAGCTTAGAAAGTCAACGAAAGTTAAGGCTGCTGGTTAAGCGAACACAATGAAACATACAAAAATATAAATAAGCAAGTGTGAAGAGTGTTGACAAAGAAAACAAATAATTTCCTGTCTAATTTTGCAAAATTGAACCGGTGAGAGAGCAATGAAAAATAAAGAAAATGCAAGAGAAATTGTTAACTCTGTATAGTAAATGTATTTACATGTTTTTAAAGATCTTTTTCTATATATATAAAATTGTATATATGTATATATATACATATATTTTCTCATTCTTCGGTCATTGCTATTTGCTTGACTTTTATGTGATGGCTGTAAAGTGCCTCCAAGGTGCAATGTGGCTGTAAGTATGCAGCTGCAGTTGGTTTATAAAATACTAACAATGCGCCAGAGCAGAGATGAAAGGTAAGTACAACAAAAAATAAATTTCTTCATACACAATACCAACTTGTGCATACACAAATATGTTGATATATAGTTAATGAGTGATCCATAACAAATTGATGAATTTTGGAAATTATCTTATTCGATTTTTGGGATTGTTTTAAAAGATATAACGAAATTACATATGTCAAACAAAATTCTGTATGTCAGATACAGTCCTTACTGCCACTTTCGTGATTGCATATCTATTGTCACACCATAAGGTGGTTTACTCCATCTGTTACTGAAAGGTAAGGATGTTTTTATACTAGCATATCAATAAGTAACAAGTAGGTTACACTACTTTTTCATCGACAGCCCGACCGTCTTGTTTGCACGCCTTTTTATGGATACAATGAATAGGTAACTCACAAAGTATTAAGAATTTTCCACCATACCCTTTCGATAGCTTGTAAGTTAAATCTTTTTGACGTGTAAACATCTTGCTCATGGTATGTGGAAATCCTGAATGCAAGCGCAAGATGTGCAGTGGAAGCTTAAGCATAAACGTAGCCTTTGTGAGTTGTATGCTATGTAGGGGACATATGCACTTTATTGTAAATGCAGGTGTAGTGTGTGGTATGGTATGCTGTATGGAGTAATATAGAATGTAAGTGTAAGTGTAGTCACTAAACTTTAGTGTAAGGTGGGAGAAATGTAGTGGTAAAGCTGATATGAACAATATCAACCCTCAAATCAAACCAAGGCAGACAAAAAAAGGAAAGGAAAGGGAAGGAAATGAAACGAAATGAAAGAGGAGGCTCATAAAAGCTATACACGAGTTTTCGATTGTTATTGAAGTATTATAAGTTTTCTCACGACAATCAAAATTATCAATGGGTTATCTACTTTTTCTCGAGAATTTATTGGTTTTTTATTGAAAAATTAACAATTTAATTAATTGTTATAGAAATGTTAGCGATTTGATATCAAAAGTTATCGGTTTGTTATCGAAAAGTTAAAAATTTGTTATCGGACTGTTACTTATATTTTTCTCGGCGTTTTATCGATTTTCTATGGAAAAATTAACTATTTCCTATAGAATAGTTATCGATTCATTTTCGAGAAGTTGGGTATCGAAAAATTTACGTTATGTTACCAAATTGTTATCCACTAATTATCGAAAAGCTATCGGTTGGTTATCCTTTTGTTATGGATTTCTTATTGAAGTGCTACACAAGGTATCAATATACAATGGAAAAGTTGTCAACTGCTTAATTGTGTTAACGAAAAGTAATCCATTTTTTGTGAGAATAGGCTTTTCTCTACAAATGTTGCTATTTTAGTGCAAGTAATCCATTTGGAGCTAAAAACTATCGTTTATCGCCGTAAACTATCGATATGTTGTCATAAGGCTATCGATCTTTTATCGAAAATTTATCGATTTTAGTTTTTACTTATATATAATTAATTCTGGCGAAGTAACCTCTGTTGTATTGTAACTTTAACCCCTGGGCGTGCTATTGTTAACTAGTTTTCTAGGACTGCAGGACAAAAAAGCCGATTCTATGGTTATTATAGTGTTAATAGGGCACTTTTCACTGGGAGTCCATGCTGTAGGGCTTTATATACCGGATATCCCTAGTTAAGTTAACTGTATGCAGGACGACAACGTGGAATCAGCTGTCGTCAGTATCTCGAGCCGGTTCGTATTCGACCTCCGGAGAAATTTTCCAAAACCGATGTGTGCCATATTGTAGCTCTATCCTTGCCACGTAAGAATAAACCAAATACCCGGAAGCCAGTTTCACGACAGGAGTATGTGGTAATACAACAAACCAGCATAAAAGTGTTCAAGTGAGCTATTTCTTAACTGGGCAGCTACCTTCCAAACTTACCTTATTGAGCTAGAACTTCAAACAATAGCAAAACCCGCTATGTGGAGTTGTGATTAGAATATTAGGAAATTCAAAATATATAAGAATATTACCATCGTTTTTCAATTTATCCGGTAAGATATATGTAAACAAAAATTCAAAACACAGTTTCGAATGCCAAACCCCAAAAAATAATTCCACACCTTAACTTTACATAGGTCAAAAATGAGCAAATACTCAAATCCGCTAGGCAGCGCAGAACTCCGAGCTAATACAAAAAATTTCAGCGATGTTTAGAATAATGCGATTTATTCTGAGTTATTAGTCGGTCAGTGCTTTCTTTTGAGGAGATGCACTACTCGAGATTTATGGAAATTCATTGCGATCCCTATTGAAACAACTTGTTTCTGAACTTGGAACATAATACAGTATGACCGAAAGTAATATTCGAAGGTTCCAAGGATTGAAATATTTAGGAAACACGAACAGACCGGTTTACGTTTCTCAATTGATGTTTGAGTAACCAGCCACTGAGCTGGAGACCTTAAACCTTGTATATAAGTAATCCATAACCCGGTTGTACGGCTAAGTTTTGTAAGAAAAATCCATTTCAATTTTCTTTGTCAGACCGTACTTAAATGAAGGGAACATAAGACTAAAAAAGCTTGCATGGGGCTTTTTGTGATTTTTCGTAGAATCCAAATCTGGTCTTATAACTTTTTTACAAAGCCAAGCCAAACCTATACAAGTCAGGCTTAGTATGAGTGAATATAACAGCTTCAACATTTCCCTTCAACCATTTTTCAACTTTGCATGGGAATAACCCATCTTGTATACAATTGAAGTAAAATTGCTTTGAGTTCAGCAACAGCGCCAAGGCGTGCATCAAGAAACATGAAATACAACAAATAATTTATAAGCTGTGAAATACTGTTAGCCGTTATAATGCAATTGCTTGTTCGCAAATGTTCTGTTGTTCTTCCTCTTGCTATATTAGGTTATTCTTGTTGGTACTGTCGATCTTAAGTTAATATTAAATTTGTTGTTGCGGACGCTTGTTGTTGCTCTTATGTTGTTATTAGATTTGTTGTTGCTTTTGTTATCATTGTTTCTGTAGCACTAGCTGATATTGCGGTTATTAATATTGCTATTGCATATATAATTCAGCTTTATATTCCATTTAAAAGCACTCTCTCCGGCTGCCAGCACTTAAAGCCACACAGAAGCTTGCAATAAAACACAAAAGCATGAGGAGCTTCCCTCGAAGCGCATATCCCAGCAGGCTTTCTAATATGACCATGCAAACGATGCACTTGAATTGAATTTTTTGCATGGAAGGAAATTTTTAGATTGATTTAGAAATGCATGAAATTACTGCACCAAATCAACAAATAAGAAGGCAGTTGGCAACGCTGAAGGCTTTCTGCAGGGGTGGTATGATATGGTGTCAGACCGGTTCTCTACTATGGCATTTTTGTTGGATGGAGAGCACGAGATACATCTTCACGGTCAAAGGCATTGCAGCGATGGTGATGGTTAATATGCTGGCACCTGCATATAACACATAAACGGGCACTAAGCGCATGCTTAATCTCTGACCGTTTAACATCGACAGCGCCAATAAGTCTTCGTGTACGTGGGTAAGAGTTTGGAATTTTATGGACACTTTAGCATTCTGACCGACTTTGACTTCATCATGATGAACTGTTCACAGATAAATCCAGGCCATACTCAGTATTAGCCAGAATTTGGCTGCTCTATTATTGCATCGTCTTCTAGGCAGAGGAAGCCATTGTAATGAAGTATTAAATTTAGTGATATCTGCGGCTATAATTGCTGACGAATTTAGCATTACTTAGATAGTCAGGCAGCTATAAAGAGTTAAGCTCTGCACGTGATAAAAAGTGCGGTGAGGGCTGTTGACCTTACTGTTAAGGCATCCAAACGACTGTCTAATGAAATAAAACCTGGCGCTAGGGCTTAGAATATCCCTGAAAACTATCAGAGAAATCATCTAAGCTTTAGTGCATTGCTCTAGGAAATACGAACGTTGGGTATATGGATTTAATTATCAAATATGAAAGTCTACAAAAGATGCTAAGCTGTGCTGCTGGGTGCTAATCTTAAAACTAATGAAAATCGTTAGAATAGAGTATTGATAGTATGCTGGTGCTTTGTTATTGCACATTAATATATGCAATATCGATGTACGGTGTACGTAGGCTGCTCATTTGATTAGTACGAGAATAAATTCTATTAAAAGCATTAATGTAGTTTGTATATGGCAGGAGTCAGCTTCTATCGCTTTAGATAAAATAATTATTAAAAATATTCATTTACTTACAACAAATTGCTCAAATGTTGTCTGCCTTCGTTCCCGACCCATATAAAATCGTTATAAATTTTCATAATACGTCATGAGATCACTTTGCAAAAATACCAAAAGAAAGGACTTAGAAAAAGCAAAGTACCCAACCTGGTACCTACCACAGTTGGGTGTAAGGATATGGCCTTTGCAGACGAGCAAGCATGCTTGTATGTAAACCTGTCGTATTAAACTCTTTGCTGACGATACATTGTTGATACTTAGAGGAGATAATATCACTGATATATATCAGATATTATATATAAATTATGTGAAGACTTATAATCGAATGGACTGAAACTGAATATAAGCAAAACAAATTACGGTTATATCAAGAAGGAATTTTCAAAACAATGATAGACTCACTTTAGTGAGCACATCAATACACGGTTGGGAAAATAGCCAAAAAATATATTTCATGCAAAGAACCTGCAAGTATTTAAGTAGATGTACAAGGTAATGTATACAGATCGATAATCGACCTGACTTCATATATTGTCCAACATTATGAGAGATAGCCAAGTTTACAATTGCAAAGCACAGAACCGAGGTATGATTTATTCTTAGGAAGCGCTATGACACACCTATCAGAGATATGCTCACCGCTCTAATGGCTAAGCATTAAACAGATACTGTTTTATCATACGATGAGTTTATTAGAAACATAATAGAAGGCATTTTTATTATTTGAAATGTAACATAAAATATTGAAAAGAATTTACTTGCAATCCTCTTATTTGCAATCCTCTGCTAAGTTCGAATCACTAACTGTTGAATAAATAACTCCAATATTGAATAATGGAAAAATGGCCTTTATTAAAGTACTCACAATAACACTTATACTTTGCTACTCGCTGGCTAATCACCAAACTGATTGGATAACTCAATTAACTGTACTATTGGCCGCAGATCGCGTGCTTAATCAACAAACTGATTGAGTGCTCAACTCAAACTGAATTACAGCGCCTCTATATCTGTCGCCTTTTATACTCTTTGGTTTCCTCGTTCGCATTTTTCTAGAATCTACTAGCATTGTCCATGAGCTCTCAAACTTCTCAGCTATAATTAAAAATTGCACAATTTTATACATCTTTAAGCGCTTCCAGAATCTACTAGTCAGTAGCTCTCAAACTGTCTCATATATATGCATGTGTTAGTGCATTGACTCTCCGCTGCTCGTATACGTACATGGTACATATATGTAGACGCAGTTATTGTTTCGTTTATGTAGATACATAATGATTGAATTATTAATGTGCATTCACGTCACTGTTAGGATCGGCTTAGAGACGATAGCATCGCTCAGTGCTGCTAACATTCGTTACAATATGTAAGAAATATTCATTCCGTAAATACAAAAAGAAGGAATGGTCTTAATTATCAGCTTATAGAACAGAAGCAGACAAAGTAATTTGTACTATAAAGACTAAAAATTCTACAATGAATACCAAATGAAGTAAAATCTAGTAACACAAGCGAATTTAAACACAAATTTTACAATTACTGTCGAATACTGCCATCTAGTGTAAGGTGGACAAACTTTCGAATCACCAATAGCATTGCATAAATCCCGAGTACTCTACGCTGGCACCAGGAAGCTTCCCACGTATGCAAAAAGTAGCCGAAGCTCATACTGTAACGCATCACTCAACTTAATAAGTGCATCGCCGTTCAGATGTCGCTTCTCACTTAAAACTTAACAGCGTCAGATACAACTGGTACACTCCTGCGTTGCTGTCATTCGACTGCTACCTATCTCTCACTCCATTTGGACAGTCAATAGACTCATATAAATAACTTATTAGATTATTTATTATTACTATATATAGATATCAGCTAGCTTAGATTAGCTGTAGAAGAAATAAATAATAAAAGTAAATAAATAAATGTTGAAACAAAACGGTCAATCAGTAGATATTGCACAAATTTCATAGTCTCGTTAATCGCCTACAGAGGCTAATGGAGCAATGATGCAAACGAAAATTGTTTGATTAGGTCGACCTGTCCGGTCCATGATGACTTCACATAGACCGGATCAGGTACATATTGCTAACAGAAGTTTATATAACGACCAAACTGAAAAATCTACGAAAACCGGAACCTAAGTATTACTTACTTTCTTAATTGGCGCTTAACCGTAAAACGATTATGTGCCGCTAACTAGGTGCGCCAATCGCTCTTTCTATCTGCCAACCGGCATCAATGGTCACACCATGGGAGTTTAAATCGTGTCACCTGGTCCTTCCAACGGAGTGGGCCGCCCTCTACCTCTTCTTCCATAGGCGGGTTCCGATAGAAACACTTTCTTGCGGAGCGTTATCTTTCATTCGCATAACATGGCCCAGCCAGCGAGCCCTGCGTTTTAATTCGCTGGACTATGCTGACTGCAATTTCAAGTGAAAATTTTTGACTTTTGGTCAAACCACAATTTTATTACAGAAATGGTCACAAGGTAATGTGGAATTTTTCTAAAACACCACAAAATATATTAAAAAGTTAAGAGATAAACTGACCTTATGGGCATGGTCATAATGCATATAACGCTAATGAGCTCATGGCCGTTGGCTTTATGCGACAACACTTTGGGTTATTGCACTTTTGTTAGTTTCACGGGTTGGTGATCTGCTTTAAGATATATTGAAAAACTTTTGTAGGAACTATGACTACCCAAATTCTCTATTTCACACCATGACCATCATACAATGAATATATCTCAGAGACAAAACAGTCGCATGACGAGAAATGAGCAAAGCAAGTAAATCTTTAGCTCAATGACAATGTAAATACAACACTTTAAAATAAAGTATAGACAACCAACACTATCTGAGTACGACTTGTTGTCAGAAGGCAATCAAACATAGTTAAAGTTTAAAAATGATATAAACTCCATTTGTGTCAAAAAAACGGTGTTATGACTGTTTACGTCTTAGCTTTAAAGATTCTCTTCATATGGCTGCATATACTAAAGCCCGCAACATTTTTTTAAGTTTTAACGTAGCTACTGCAACAAGGTAAAATATCTTTTTCACTAATATTCATTGTTTTTGTTCTTCCACGAAACTATAACTGAAAAAAAAGACTGTAAAATCAACCGAATATGGGTCAATTCAACCGAAATTTCTGCCAATTTGAATCCATCGCAACAAGATGATGAATCAACTGCGCACAAATCCCTGATTCGTAATTGACCGTTTTGGTAGTCAAATAACAAAAAAAAGTGTTGCGAGAGCTTGTATGAAAGTACCAATGTTGCCATATAAATAATAATGTAAGGCGCGATAACCTCGAAGAGATTTTCGGCCGAACTTCTACTTCCAATTTGGGTCGTGCTCCTTTTTAATTTTTCTTACAAATGGCGGTACGCGACTACTGCTTTATGTCGACTCGGACGGCATCTGCAAGGCATACGAGTTTTCGCTGAGAGCAATTCATGGCAGGAAATGTATAATGAAATGGAAATACATAGTAGTCACAAAACTGATTCTCAATTCTTGCAGTTGCACCTCATCTCATCTCATTTCTTCTCTCGCATGTAGTTGCCACACTGAGTGTTTCAACAAAATGTTGTAGTATAAATGTGTGACGTAACATTTAAAAAGAGAACTTGTAAGTTATAGAAAAGTAAAGATCAAATCGCAGGAAGGTAATTCACAACTGGAGAACGTTACATGTATTCGGCAAGTTTAATTTTCGTAACACTTAAGTTGAAACGATTCCAAAACAACTCAAACTTTATTTTTCGGAAACATCAATATTGAAAAAGGATGTTTTTATTATCCTATCAGATTCGTTCGCGGTGAGTGAAATTAATGAAAACTTGAACATATATTACTAACTTTGGAAAAAATCTTGTTTGTTCAAACAAAACTTTTGCAACAAGAGGTGAAATTTGCATTTCGCTTGGACGAGAAGTTGCAAAATTGTACCCGATTAATAGATGTCCGGTATCTCATAATTTTTGCACAATAGATTCAAAAGGGTTTTTTCGTATGGTATTGATAACTGAAAATTAGTTTTATTGTTTTCCCATTGGTGTGTTTTTTCGATTTATGGTTTTGTTATTTTGGTGATTTTTATAACAATCATCATAATTAGAAAACTAGAGAGCGCAGTGAGCGTAAAATTCTCTTTGAAATTTGCTCATGATTGACAGTTGATCGCCGTTGAAATGACCTGTAAGATCAGTTGTGTTAACAGAAAATCAGTTATATTGATTAGGAATCTGTGAATTTACAAAATTTTATTAACTTAAGAGCGACAATTTCTCTCGTTGAAATTACTAAACTAATTGTTCGCTTGACAAAGAACTCGGTTGAATTAACCATAATTCGATCAATTTCACTGAATCTCCATTAAGTGAAGAAAAACAGAACCGATTTGTGATTTACTAGCACAATTTCTTTCAGTGTTGGATTCTTTATATGCATCATATCATACACAAATCGCTTTGTTTGAGCATGGTGGGAAATTGAAATGTTATTTCATAAGCAATTTTCAAATGCACAAAAACACTTGAATTCAACATGCAAAGCATTAAAAATATTTTGTGAACAAAGGAAAAGAAGTGAATAAATGACAAGATTATTCCTTGTTTGTAATTTTGTAAGGACTTGGATTCTGTTGCTGCTCCATTTCTACTGCTAATGCAAACGATGATGAAGGGTCAAAATTATACCATGAAAAGTGTTTCATTGCATAGAATTCACACTAAAAAATATATACTTATCTTTTTTGGCTTTTCTGTTAAACTTTGCTATTCTTTATAATATTTTTGTTTTCATGCTATATTCAATGACTTTGCGGCGCCAACGTCGTCAATCTACTAAAAAAAGGAAGCTCGAGCATAGTTCGTTATAAGCAGAAATGGTGTGTGTATGTGAGTGTAGTTCAATGCGTAGAAATACCAGTAGATACACCACAAATATATTATAACAGCAAGTACACTAGTCCACAAACGGACAGATATGTTTTAACTACGGATTCAAACTAGCTACTTCTTAAGCCTATATAGAGTTTCCACTTATCTTGTGTTCTTTTGAAAACTACTTCGTTAAAAAGCTCAGAAATTTTCTCTAACTAGGAATTGCAAATACTCTTATTGATCAAAATTGAATAATCGTTATTTTAAGTTTTTGATTGGCTCGAAAAATATCAGTAATTCTTTCAGTATTTTATTCACTCGGAAAAGAAAAGTTGTGTTTGAGCTTTTTATTTCGTTAATATTAAGAGTTATATTTGAGTTTTTTATTGGTTCGAAAATACAAGAAATTTTTCAGTTTTTTATTTCGCTCGAAGATAACAGAAATTTTTTAAGTTTATTGCACTCGAGAAAAAATATCATTGGCGTTTTTTTTGCTCAGAGAATAAAAGTAATTATTTGACTTTTTGTTACACTCCGAAAATAAAACTTATTTTATGAGCTTTTATTTATTGGCACCAAAATAATAGTTCTTTTTTAAATTTAAAATTTTTTGAGTTTTTCATTCACTCGGAAATAAAAACTTTTTTGGGCTTTTATATGCTGGCTTGAAAACTAACAGTACGTCTTGAGTTTTACTTCGTTCGAAAAATAAATCTATTTATTTTAGTGTTTATTATTGTAAAATAACAGTTATTTTTAAATTTTTAATTCGCTCGAAAAAACAGTATTTTTTGAGTTTTATTTCTCTTGTATAATAACAATAATTTTTAAATTTATTTTATTTTACTCGAAAATAAAGATACTTTTAAATACTCCTTTTGCAGCCGATATAGCACGGACTCAAAGCATCTTATTCTATACTATTTTATTTTGACATCAATCAGAATTGTAAATGTATGTGTATTCGTTTATTAAACTACGCCCCTAAGTGGTATCCCTACTCCAATTGGCTGTATTCAAATCTTATTTTTTCCGCTTGCACTTTTTCTTTTCATCTGACATGTGTAAATAACAGAAGTTATAAAAACAAATGAATGATATGCATATCGAAGCACAGTAAAAAAAAAGATAACATTTATTTTAATATCCATTTGGCCTTCGATAAGAGTATGATTTCCCACCACACCCACTTTCCGTGAAAAACTTGTCTTTGCCGCAGCTGCCTCCCTCGTAAACGCAGTAAAAAATTGGGTTGGAAAAGCTAGAAATCGCGATGCAAAACCCTTGGAAGAATTGTCTGTTTGGAGACACAGGCTTCTGAAAATTTAACAAGCTTTCTGCTCAACATTTCGTTTGGCGTCCTTATGGGGAACATTTCCGCTTTATTGCGCAAGTGATGTTCAGGTTTCATAAGCAGACATTCGCTGAAAACTCTGACCAAGTGCTTTGGCTTGTCCTTAACTTTCCCCATTGTGTATCTCTTAAGTCGAAATGCATAGCACGTGAACGGCTGACCTATTGCTTCGTAAGTTATTTCAGTTTTCTTCAACCTTGCTGTAATCTGTCAGCGTGAGACTAGCAAACTTTATTGAGGTTCTATACTTTACAAGCCAAGCACTTTGGCCAGAGTTTTTCAGCGAATGTCTGCTTATGAAACCTGACATCACTTGCGCATAACGAGCGGAAATGTTCCCATAAAGGACGCCAGACGAAATGTGAGCAGGAAGCTTTGTTAAATTTTCAGAAGCCTGTGTCTCCAACAGACAATTCTTCCAAGGGTTTTGCATCCGCGCTCTAGCTTTTCAAACCAATTTTTTACTGCATTTACGAGGGAGCAGCTTCGGCAAAGACAAGTTTTTCACGGAAAGTGGGTGTGGTGGGAAATCATACTCTTATCGAAGTAATATACAAACAGTGTCTAAGGTTTCTCAGCACAGGCCAAATGGATATTAAAATAAATGTTCTTTCTTTTTTTTTACTGTACTTCGATATGCATATTCATTCAATTTGTTTTTATAACTTCTGTTATTTACACATGTCAAATGAAAAGAAAAAGTGCAAGCGGAAAAATAAGTAAGATTTGAATACAGCCAATTGAAGTAAGGATACCACTTAGGGGCGTAGTTTAATAAACGAAGACGCATACATTTACAATTCTGATTGATGTCAAAAATAATATAGTTATAGAATAAGGTACTTTGCTATATCGGCCGGTGCTATATCGGCTGCAAAGGAGTATTTAAAAATATCTTTATTTTCCGAGTAAAATAAATAAATTTAAAAATTATTGTTATTATACAGAGAAATAAAAACTCAAAATATCTGTTATTTTTCGAGCGAATTAAAAATTAAAAAATAACTGTTATTTTACAAAAAAATAAAAAACTAAATAAATAGATTTTATTTTTCGAACGAAGTAAAACTCAAGACGTAACTGTTATTTTTCAAGCCAGCATATAAAAAGCCCAAAAAAGTTTTGTATTTTCCGAGTGAAATGAAAAACTCAAAAAATTACTTTTATTTGCCGAGTAAAATAAAAAACTAAAAAAGAGTTAATATCTTTGGAGCCAATAAATAAAAAGCTTATAAAATAAGTTTTATTTTCGGAGTGTAACAAAAAAGTCAAAAATTTACTTTTATTCTCTGAGCAAACCAACATACATTTTTTTTTCGAGTTAAATAAACTTAAAAAATAACTGTTATATTCCGAGCGAAATAAGAAACTGAAAAAATTTCTTATATTTTTCGAACCAAATAAAAAACTCAAATATAATTCTTAATATTGAAACGAAATAAAAAGCTCAAAACACAACTTTTCTTTTCCGAGTGAAATAAAATACTGAAAGAATTACTGATTTTTTTCGAGCCAGTCAAAAACTTAAAAATTACGGCTAATATCAAATTTTGATCAATAAGAGGTATTCGAAATTCCTAGGTTAGAATTAATTCTCTTATGAAATATGTGCTCTTTTAGAGAGAAATTCTGAACTTTTCAACGAAGCAATTTTCAGAAATAACATAAGATAAGTGGAAACTCTATATAGGCTTAAGAAAGTAGCTTAGTTTGAATCCGTAGTTAAAACATATCTGTCCGTTTGTGGACTAGTGTTACTTGCTGTTATACTATATTTGTGGTGTATCTACTGGTATTTCTCCGGCATTGAAACTACACTCACATACACACACATTTCTGCTTATAACGAACTATGCTAGAGCTTCCTTTTTATAGATTGACGTACGTTGGCGCCGCAAAGTCATTGAATATAGCATGAAAACAAAAATATTATAAAAGAATAGAAATGTTTAACAGAAAAGCCAAAAGAGAGATAAGATATAGTGTGCATTCTATTCAAAGAAACACTTTTTCGTGGTATCAATTTTGACACCTTCATCAGTTGCATTAGTAGTAGAAACGGAGCGGCAGCAACAGAAAGTCCAAGTCCATACAAAATTACAAAAAAGAATAATCTTGTCATTTATTCACTTCCTTTTCCTTTGTTCACAAAATATTTTTTAATGCTTTGCATGTTGCAATTCAAGTATTTTTGTGCATTTGAAAATTGCTTATGAAAATAACATTTCAATTTCCCTTCCATGCTATTTGGATAAAGCTCAAAACAAAGCGATTTATGTATGAGGGGATACCTTTGCATATATAACAACCCATACACTGAAAGAAATGTTGCTAGTAAAATCAACAAATCGATTCTGTTGTTCTTGACTTAACGGAGATTCAGTGAAATTGATCGAATTATGGTTAATTCGACCGAGTTCTTTGTGAAGCGAAAAAATGAGTTTAGTCATTTCAACAGAAGAGAAATTGTCGCTCTAAAGTTAACAAAATTTTGTAAAATTCACAGATTCCTAATCAATATAACTATTTTTCTGTTAACACAACTGATCTTACAGGTCATTTCAACGGCGATCAACTGTCATACATGAGCAAATTTCAAAGAGAATTTTACGCTCACTGCGCTCTCTACTTTCTAATTACAACGATTGTTAAAAAAGCACCAAAATAAGAAACCATCAAATCGAAAAAACACACAAAATGAGAAAACAATAAAAAAACTAGTTTTTCAGTTATCAATACAAAACGAAAAAACCCATTTTTGAATTTACTGTGCAAAAAATTATGAGATACCGGGACACCTATTTATCGGGTACAATTTTGCAACTTCTCCTCCAAGCGAAATCAAAATTGCGCCCTCTTGTTGCAAAAGTTTTGCTTGAACGAACAGGATTTTTCCAAAGTTAGTAACATTTTGTTCAAGTTTTCATGAATTTTCACTCACGCGAATGAATCTAGTAAGAGAATAGAAAAACATCTTTTTTAATGTTGATGTATCCGACAAAATAAAAGTTTGAGTTGTTTTGGAATCGTTTCAACCTAAAGTGTTACGAAAATTAAACTTGCCGAATTACATGTAAAGTTACTCCAGTTGTGAATTACCTTCCTGCGATTTGATTCTTTACTTTTCTATAACTTACAAGTTCTCTTTTAAAATGTTACGTCACACATTTATACTACAAATTTTGTTTGAAATAATCAAGTGTGGTAACTACATGCGAGAGAATAAATTGAGAATGAGATGAGGTGCAACTGAAAGAATTGAGAATCAGTTTTGTGACTACTATGTATTTCCATTTCGTTATACATATTCTGCCATGAAATGCTCTCAGTGAAAACTCGTATGCCTTGCAGATGCCGTCTGGAGTCGACATAAGCAAGTAGGTCGCGTCCCGTCAATTTGTAAGAAAAATTAAAATGGAGCACGACGCCATTTGGAAGAGAAATTCGGCCTAAAATCTCTTCGGAGGTTATCGCGCCTTACATTTATTTATTTTTATGGCAACATAGGTAATTTCATACAAAGCTGTCGCAACAACTTTTTTGTTAATTTGACTACTAAAACGGTCAATTACGAATCAAGGATTTGTGCGCAGTTGATTCAACATCTTGTTGCGATGGATTCAAATTGGCAGAAATTTTGGTTGAATTGACCCATATTTGGTTGATTTTACCAGTCTTTTTTTCAGTGTATAGTTTCGTGGAAAAACAAAAACAATGAATATTAGTGAATAAGATATTTACGTTGTTGCACTAGCTTTGTTAAAACTTAAAAAAAATGTTGCGGGCTTTAGTATATGCAGCCATATGAAGAGAAACTTTAAAGCTGAGACGTAAACAGTCATAACACTGTTTTTGACACAAATGGAGTTTATATAATTTTTAAACTTTACTATGTTTGACTGGCCTTCTGACAGAAGTCGTAACTCAGATATTGTTGGTTGTCTATACTTTTAATTTTTAAAGTGTTGTATCTACATTTCTCATTGAGCTAAAGAGTTTACTTGCTTTGCTCATTTCTCGGTCATGCGACTCTTTGTTCTGAGATATGTTCATTTGTGTGAATGGACACGGTGTGAATAGAGGAATTTGGGTAGTCATAGTTCTACAGAAGTTTTTCAATATATTCTTAAAGCAGATTCACCAACCCGTGAAACTAGCAAAAGTGCAATAATTCTCGAAATTTATACTCGCAAATAATAGAGCTCCACATTATGTTTTTGTTGTTGTAGAACAAGTACGCTGCAGATGGATGTGTAGCCTTTTGCTTAGATGGGAAGACATGTCGTTTTTCGTCTTCTCCCGAAAGGCTTAGAAAGCTTCTGGTGTTTGGCAATAGGGCGAATTATTGTATAACATAGGTTCCGGTTGGAGAGAAAAGTTCTTCGAAGATTTATGCACCTCTACGCGTTGGCGATGGTGAGTACCGAAGAGTTTTAACGATGAGCTTTACGAGCTATACGCACACATCAAGATAGTCCAGCGAATTAAAACGCAGCGGCTCCGCTGGCTAGGCCATGTTATGCGAATGAAAGATGACGCTCCGGCCAAGAAAGTGTTTCTATCAATTGGCGCCGTTTGGCAGAGAGAAGGAGCGATTGGCGCGCCTTGTTGGACAGGCCATAACCGTTTAAGCGGTTTAAGCGCCAATTAAGAAAGTAAGTAATACTGGTTCCGGTTTTCCATAGATTTTTCAGTTTAGTCGTTATATAAACTTCTGTTAGAAATATGTACTGATCCGGTCTATGTGAGGTCGTCATGGACCGGACAGTTCAACCTAACCTAAACAAATCTCGTTTGCACCATTGCTCCATTAGCCTCTGTAGATGATTAACGAGATTGATGAATTTGTGCAAATGCATCTACTAATTGATGGGTTTTTGTTTCAACGTCTATTTATTTATTTATTATTTATTTCTTCTTACAGTTTGTACTAAACCTAGCTTATATCTGTATATAGTAATTACTAAATAATCTAAATTAAGTTATTCATATGAGTCTATTGACTGCCCAAATGGAGTGAGAGATAGGTAGCAGACGAATGACACCAACGCAAGGATTTTACCAGTTGTATCTGATGCTGTTAACGTATTTAAAGTACGAAAGCAGCATCTGAACGGCGACTTGTTAAGTTGAGTGATGCGTTACAGTATGAGCCTCGGCTCTTTTTGCATACGTGGGAAAGCTTCCCAGTCCCAGCGTAGAGTACTCGGATGTATGCAATGCTATTGATGATTCGAAAGTTTGTCCACCTTAAACTAGAATGGCAGTGTTCTACAGTAATTGTAAAATTTGTCTTTAAATTCCCTTATGTTACTAGATTTTACTTCATTTGGTAATTCATTGTAGAATTTTAGTCCTTTCATAGTACAAATTACATTTGTCTGCTTCTGTTCTATAAGCTGGTAAATTAAAATCATTCCTTCTTCTTGTATTTGCGGAATGTATATTTCTTATATTTTGTGTTACTTTTCAAATAAGAAGGCAAGTTGCTTTCTATTCTGTTTCTAATAAACTTCATCGTATGATAAAACAGTATCTGTTTAATGCATAGCCAATTTAGAGCGGTGAGCATATCTCTGATAGGTGTGTCATAGCGCTTCCTAAGAATAAATCATACCTCGGTTCTGTTGCTTTTGCAATTTGTAAACTTGGCTATCTCTCCCAATGTTGGACAATATATGAAGTCAGGTTCGATTATCGATCTGTATACCATTACCTTGTACCATCTACTTAAATACTTGCAGGTTCTTTGCATGAAATATATTTTTTGGCTATTTTCCCAACCGTGTAATTAATGTGCTCACTAAAGTTGAGTCTATCATTGTTTTGAAAATTCCTTCTTGATATAACTATAAATTTTGTTTTGCTTATATTCAGTTTCAATCCATTCGATTATAAGTCTTCATATAATTTTATATATATATCTGATATATATCAGTGATATTATCTCCTCTAAGCATCAACAATGTATCGTCAGCAAAGAGTTTAATATGACAGTGTTTACATACAAGCATGCTTGCTCGTCTGCAAAGGCCATATCCTTACACCCAACTGTGGTAGGTACCAGGTTGGGTACTTTGCTTTTTTCTCAGGTCCTTTCTTTTGGTATTTTTCCAAAGTGATCTCATGACGTATTATGAAAATTTAATAACGGGTCGGGAACGAAGGCAGACAACATTTGAGCAATTTGTTGTAAGTAAGTGAATATTTTTAAAAAATTATTTTATCTAAAGCGATAGAAGCTGACTCCTGCCATATACAAACATACATTAATGCTTTTAATAGAATTTATTCTCGGTACTAATCAAAATGAGCAGCCTACGGTACACCGTACATCGTATATTGCATATATTAATGTGCAATAACAAAAGCACCAGCATAACATCAATACTCTATTCTAACGATTTTCATTAGTTTAAAGACTAGCACCCAGCAAGCAGAGCTTAGCATCTTTTGTAGACTTTCATATTTGATAATTGAATTCCATATACCCTAAGGTTCGTATTTCCTAGTGCAATGCAAAAAAGCTTAGATGATTTCTCTGATAGTTTTCAGGGATATTCTAAGCCCTAGCGCCCAGGTTTTATTTCATTAGACAGTTGTTTGGATGCCTTAACAAGTAAGGTCAACCAGCCCTCACCGCACTTTTTATCACGGTTGCAGAGCTTAGCTCTTTTATAGCTGCCTGACTATTTAAGTAAATGCTAAATTCGTCAGCAATTATAGCCGCAGATATCACTAAATTTAATGCTTCATTTACAGTGGCTTCCTCTGCCTAGAAGACGATGCAATAATAGAGCAGCCCAAATTTCTGGCTAATACTGAGTTGATGGCCTGGATTTATCTGTGAATAGTTCATCATGAAGGAAGTCAAAGTAGGTCAGAATGCTAAAGTGTCCATAAATTCCAAACTCTTACCCCACGTCACGAAGATTTATTGGCGCTGCGATGTTAAACAGGCAGAGATTAAGCATTGCGCTTAGTGCCCGTTTATGTGTTATATACAGGGTGCCAGCATATATTAACCATCACCCATCGTTGCAATGCCTTTTGACCGTGAAAGATGTATCTCGTGCTCTCCATCCAACAAAAATGCCATAGTAGAGAACCGGTCTGACCACCATATCATACCACCCCTGCAGAAAGCCTTCAGCGTTTGCCAACTGCCTTCTTATTTGTCGATTTGCAGTAATTTCATGCATTTCTAAAATTCAATCTAAAATTTCCTTCCATGCAAAAAATTCAATTCAAATGCATCGTTTGCATGGTCATATTAGAAAGGCCTGCTGGGATATGCGCTTCGAGGGAAGCTCCTCATGCTTTTGTGTTTTATTGCAAGCTTCTGTGTGGCTTTAAGTGCTGGCAGCCGGAGAGAGTGCTTTTAAATGGAATATAAAAGCTGAAATTATATATGCAATAGCAATATTAATAACCGCAATATGAGCTAGTGCTACAGAAACAATGATAACAAAAGCAACAACAAATCTAATAACAACATAAGAGCAACAACAAGCGTCCGCAACAACAAATTTAATATTAACTTAAGATCGACAGTACCAACAAGAATAACCTAATATAGCAAGACGAAGAACAACAAGAACATTTGCGAACAAGCAATTGCATTATAACGGCTAACAGTATTTCACAGCTTATAAATTATTTGTTGTATTTCATGTTTCTTGATGCACGCCTTGGCGCTGTTGCTGAACTCAAAGCAATTTTACTTTAAATCGTACACAAGATGGGTTATTCCATGTAAAGTTGAAAAATGAATGAAGTGAAATGTTGAAGCTGTCATATGAACTCATACTAAGGCTGACTTGTATAGGTCTGGCTTGGCTTGGTAAAAAAGTTGTAAGACCAGATTTGGATTCTATGAAAAAACCACAAAGAAAATTGAAATGGATTTTTCTTACCAAACTTAGCATTACAAAGGGGTTGTGTATTACTTACATACAATGTTTAAGGTCTCCAGCTCAGTGGCTGGTTGCTCAAACATCGATTGAGAAACGTCACCCGGTCTGTTCGTGTTTCCTAAATATTTCAATCCATGCGACACCTTGTGAATTTTCGGTAATGTTGTATTATGTTCCAAGCTCAAAGACATGTTGCTTCAATAAGAATCGCAATAAATTTCCATAAAATTCTCAAGTCGTGCATCTTCTCAAAATAATGGAATTATTTTTGAGATTCGGCATTCGAATCTATGTTTTGAATTTTTGGTTTACATAAATCTTACCGGATAGTTTCTTGAAAAACGATGGTAATATTCTTAATATTTCTGAAATTTCCTAAATATTCTAATCACTATTCCACAAAGCGGGTTTTTGCTATTGATTGACATTCTAACCCAATAAGATAAGATTGGAAGGTAGCTGCCCAGTTAAGGAATAGCTCACTTGAGCACTTCTATGATGGTTTGTTGCAGTACCACATGCTCTTGCGGTGAAACTGGCTTCCGGGTATTTGGATTATTCTTACGTGGCAAGCATAGAGCTACGAATAGGGCACACATCGATTTTAGAAAAATCTTCCGGAGAGTGAAATACGTCCGGCTCGAGTTACTGATGACAGCTGAGCATAACCTGACTTAATGATCCCACCTTGTCCTTCTCCATACAGTTAACATACCTGGGGATATCCAGATATAAGGCCGTACAACATGGACTCCAAGTGAAAAGTGCCCTATTAACACTACAATAACCAGAATCCGATTTTTTGTCAGAAAAGAGTGACTATCGACGCAAAAAAGGGCGACCAAGTACTCCTGCAGTCCTAGAAAACTAGTTAACAAGAGTTCGCCCAGGGGTTAAAGTTACAATACAACAGAGGTAACTTCGCCAGAATCAAGCATATATAAATAACAACTAAAATCGATAACTTTTCGATAAAAATCGATATATTTTCGATAAAAGGTCGATAGCCTTATGACAACATATCGATAGTTTTACGATGATAAAACGATAGTTTAGAGATCCAAATGGATTACTTGCACTAAAAATAGCAATCATATGTAAAGAAAAGCCTATTCTCACATAAAATGGATTAATTTTCGTTAACACAATTAAGCAGTTGACAACTTTTCGATTGTATATCGATACCTTATGTAGCACTTCAATAAGAAATCCATAACAAAGGCATAACCAACCGATAGCTTTTCGATAATTAGTGGATAACAATTTGGTAACATAACGTTAATTTTTCGATACACAAACTTCTCGAAAATGAATTGATAACTGTTCTATAGGAAATAGTTAATTTTTCCATAGAAAATCGATAAAACGCCGAGAAAAAATATTAGTAACACTCCGATAACATATGTTTTAACTTTCCGATAACAAACCGATAACTTTTTGATATCAAATCGCTAACATTTCTATTAACAATTAATTCATTGTTAATATTTCAATAAAAAATAACCAATAAATCGTCGAGAAAAAATGTAGATAACCTCATTGATAATTTTGATTGTCGTGAGATAAACTTATAATACTTCAATAACAAATCGAAAACTCGTGTATAGCTTTTATGAGCCTCCTCTTTCATTTCATTCATTTCCTTCCTTTCTTTCCTTTTCTTTGTCTGCTTGGTTTGTTTTGATGGTTGATATGGTCATATCAGCTTTACCACTTACATTTCTCCCACCTTACACTAAATTTTAGTGACTACACTTACGCTTACATTCTATATTACTCATACAGCATACCATATACCACACACTACACCTGCATTTACATTAAAGTGCATATGTCCCCTACATAGCATACAACTCACAAAGGCTACGTTTATGCTTAAGCTCCACTGCATATCTTGCGCTTGCATTCGGGATTTCCACATACCATAAGCAAAGATTTTACACGTCAAAAAGATGTAACTTACATGCTATCGAAGGGTTATGGTGTAAAATTCTCAATACTTTATGCGTTACCTAATCATGTATCCATAAAAAAGGCGTGCAAACAAGATAGTCGGGCTGTCGATGAAAAAGTAGTGTAACCTACTTGTTACTTATTGATATGCTAGTATAAAAACCATCTTACCTTTCAGTAAACAGATGGAGTAAACCACCTTATGGTGTGACAATAGATATGCAATACGAAAGTGGCAGTAAGGACTGTATCTGACATACAGAATTTTGTTTGACAAAGGTAATTGGTTATATGCTTTAAAACAAAATCCCAAAATCGAATAAGACAATTTCCAAAATTCATCAATTTGTTATGGAATCACTCATTAACTATATATCAACATATTTGTGTATGCACAAGTTGGTATTGTGTATGAAGAAATTTTATTTTTTGTTGTACTTACCTTTCATCTCTGCTCTGGCGCATTTGTTAGTCATTTTATAAACCAACTGCAGCTGCATACTTACAGCCACATTGCACCTTGGAGGCACTTTACAGCCATCACATAAAAGTCAAGCAAAATAGCAATGCCCGAAGAATGAGAAAATATACATATATACATACAATTTTATATACATATATAGAAAAAAGATCTTTAAAAAACATGTAAATACATTTACTATACAGAGTAAACAATTTCTCTTGCATTTTCTTTATTTTTCATTGCTCTCTCACCGGTTCAATTTTGCAAAATTAGACAGGAAATTATTTGTCTTCTTCGCCAACACTCTTCACACTTGCTTATTTATATTTTTGTATGTTTCATTGTGTTCGCTTAACCAGCAGCCTTAACTTTCGTTGACTTCTAAGCTTCTGTATGTGTGTGTGTGTTGTTCTTTTGTACATAAACACAATTGTTGTTTTTGTTTTATTTATATTCGTTATTGTAAATTTTTTTGTTGGCATCGCATGCCATTTGCGTATGTTTTTTGTATTTGCGTATGTGTGAGTGTTGTGTGTTGTTTGCCAAGTTGATTTATTGCTTGTTGTGTGCAACCAAATGAAGTGTAATGCCGCTGGCGATTCGTTTTAGTGTTGTTTAGTTGCATTTTCAATTCTGCCTCCGGACTGTAATGCACTTGTTTATATATAAATATTTTTATTACAAAATCTTTAACAATTACAAGACGAATGTGTGTCATTTAGTAAAGATAAGCGTTTTTAAAATTTGAAGTATAATAATCTGCGAGTAAAGCTTATTTAGCATTGTTATTATAGTTTTTGTACCAAAGTAGGAAATCTAGGGAAAAAGAATGATCAAGTGAAAAACAATTGGTACGATGTGCTTTGTATTTCCAATACGCCGAGTGCAGAAGAGAATTTGTGTCTTTACAAGCATCCAGTTGTGATGAAGATACACTGCATTGACCTAATAACGAAAGGGCGGGTGCCTAAGCGACGGCACAACTTACATCAAACTACTTTAGCAAACTAAACAAGTAAGAACGGGACTGTCTTTCGCTGTGCCGAGACTTCATACCTCATGAATGGGGCTGAACAATAATTTATCCCGTTCGTAATCTCCGAATAATCGGATGTATAAGATAAGAAATATATAGTGAACAGATCTACATACCTTAACGATTTTAAGATAAATATAAAATAAAAAACAGGTAGGTACTTGTGTGAGGATGCAAAGTTTCAGGTTTTTTGTGGTCTGCGTGTAAAAACTATGACTACGAATCACGTATTTCAAAAATATATGACGAAAACGTAACTATTTGATGAAATTTGATGAATTTGAAGATTGTAGCCGTAAAAAAGGGTCAAAATGACAGTTTATATGGAAGTATAATATATATATACGACCGATCTCTATGATTTTTTCAGACACAATATATGCTATATACGTAAGCATTTTGTGAAATTTGAAGTTCTAACTGTTAAAACGGGGCAGAAATTGCGCAAAGTTTCTTATCTGAACAATCGTTGTATGAGATATATACTATATATAGAACCGATCCTATGATTTTTTCAGACATCAATATATGCTATACACGTAAGCAGTTGGTGAAATTTGAAGCTTCTAGCTGTTAAAAATGGGGTAGAAATTGCGAAAAGTTTCTTATCTGAACAATCGGTTGTATGAGATATATACTATATATAGAACCGATCTCTATGATTTTTTCAGACAACAATATATGCTATATACGTAAGCAATCGGTGAAATTGAAGCTTATAGCTGTTAAAATGGGGTAAAAATGCGAAAAGTTCTTATCTGAACAATCGGTTGTATGAGATATATACTATATATACAACCGATCTCTATGATTTTTTCAGACAAAATATATGCTATATAAGTAAATATTCGGTGAAATTTGAAGCTTCTAGCTGTTAAAATGGGGGCTAAAATTTGCGAAAATATATATATATATATACTATATATATATACTATATATACCACCATATATATACTATATATACCACCGATCTTTATGATTTTTCAGACAACATATATGCTATATACGTAAGCATTCGCTGAAATTTGAAGCCTCTAGCTCTTAAAATAGGGGCAGTAATTACGAAAAGTTCCTTATCTGAACAATCGGTTGTGGGGGATTTATACTATATATACGACCGATCTCATAAATTTTTTCAGGCAACAATATGTTCCAATATACGAAAGTATATGTGTGAAGTTTGAAGCTTCAATCTGTTAAATTGGGTAAGATATTACAAAAATCCTCTTTTTCTGAAAAATCGGTTGTATGGAGGATATATGCTATAGTGGTCCGATCCGGTCTGTTCCGACAAATGTCTATCGGACACCCAATACACTGCTCACCAAATTTATCCAAGATATCTCAAAAATTGAGGGACTAGTTTGCATACAAACAGACAGACGGACAGACGCAGACACTGGCTAAAACAACTCAGCTCTTCAACCTGATTATTTCGGTATACTTAATGGTGGGTCTATCTAGTTTTCCTTTAAGGACTTACAATTTTCGGTTCGTGACGAAATTAATATACCATTTCATTTTCATGAAAGGTATAAAAAGAACGCCGTAGCAATCCTTCAGTGGCTTGGCTAGCCCTTTGAGTTTATTTCTGCCTTGAAAAACCTCTCAGCTAATGTTTAGTTTTAGCTGCATACCACTTGGAGAAATCGTGTATCGAATAAGATTGCCAATTTTGAGTTGTAGATTTAAAAAAAGTACCACAAAACAGGCTTGATATCGCCTAAAATATTTCGTGCGCTAGTATTATTGTTACTATAGTGATTTGCGTTCACTATATAACCGTTGTGTAAACATTTGCAAAGGACAAGGGGTAAAAAGAAGAGAGGAAAAAAGTTTAAATATATAGAAAAGGAAGGAAATTGATTGAGAGACATTAAGAAAACATTAAGGGAAGCCTTAAAAGGCTTGCTTATTTTAAATAGCATAGTTGAAATGGCCGTTACGCGAGAAAACTTAATGAGTTCATAGTCTGCTTAACGACTAACCGAAAAACCAAACAAAAATTATGACTTATGTAGTAAAATTATTCGTTCCTCTTAAAAAATACTAGAAGTTTGAAGGATAGCTCTGTCATTATCATAGCTTAATTGTAGTCTGGCGGGGCAGGAAATGAGCACAGTTTGTGCTGGATTGTCAGCTTTTACAATACCTACTCCCCACTCTGCTATCACGATGAGTATTTATTTAAAAGCATGTGACGCAGAGGGCAGTTGCCAGTCAGATCAACAGTCATGAGCCTTAAAAATCCTCTCTTCCTAATGATAAGAGTACCGCTGTTTCTGTAAGGTTGCCGAATTTGCAGATGAGCTTCGACACTTGCAGATCCACTTCGATTACACGCTTTTCTGCTTGGTCGATCATATGCAACTTTCGCATTCTTTGATCTGTCCATTCTGAATGGAACGTCAAAGGTAAAGGTTCAAGGGAACTAAATTGTTTAAACTAGCTCAGCACGCCCAAAAATTAGTGGCAATACTAAAATAAACAAAACAGGAGCGGGTAGATGAGCTGAGGGACTAAGGTTCTACTTTAAGGGACTTGAAATACTTTTTCTCCATGGCATGCAGGGGACTGCCAAGAAAACGCAAAACTCTCCTAAACCTGCGTAGAGTTTTTATGGATACAACTGTAGCAAGAGACAAGAGAGAGAAGATGAATGCTACAGAATAGCGAAGCAGAAAGAGAAAGTCGTAAGAGGGGAAAGATGAGAGTAGAAGGGACGAGTGAGACAAAAAAATAAAGAAAGAGGAGCGGGAAGGATGGTGATGAAGGTATGAGCTGTGAAGGGCGGGTCGAGGGTACAAGGTGGGACGTGTGGGAATACGGATAACATTGTGCATTAAATCGTGGGAAAAATGGTAAGGGGGAGTGAAAGGCAGATGTGATGCGTCTGACAGTAGCTTACACCTAGTAATAATGTTTCACATTAAAGTCTCAGAGAAAAAAAGTAAGATGCATCACTAAGTCCACCCCAGGACTGAGTTCAGTCTTTTATGCTAGAGAACGGAAGCTTTACGATACCTACAGTTTGCGCAGGGCAGACTAATAACTACATAGTCCTGTTAATCATTTACCTCGTATTTCTTTGAGAAATTTTCGATAAAGCGAGGGGAAACCTACTTAAAAATTTGGCGTGTAAAAACAATGCATGAAGATACGTGGAAGCTTAAAACCGTGAATGTAAATTATTTTGACAAACCTTGCCTATATCGCAGACGTGTGGTGTTTTATACAAAAAACGTGACTTGATTTCACTAACCAAAATAGAAGTCAACGCATAGCATTGTAAAATAAAACTATAAAAACTGCTACCAACAACAATTCAGAGTTGAAAAGCTCAATCTCATTTGCCAATTTGAGTGGATGTTAGGTTCTATTGACCTAATAACGATTCGTAACGAATTTTTATGTGAGAGGTAGTAGCGAAGTACAATATTGGCCTCAGTAAGTGAATGGAAATGAAAGTCATAAAGAAGAAAAAGCTATTTCGTCAAACATGGTCGCAGAACATACGAACAGTAGCGCAAATACTGGCGTATAATTGTCAGAGTTTCGTCAATATTTTTTTCAAATATTAGAGAATGCACATTCATTTAGTCGCGTCAAGCAAATCAATGGCCAACACCAGTGTTGTTTTTTGCAAAGTTACATGACACATACATATTTATATGAAGACAATGTGAACCAAACATATATATAATATATATATATATATATAATATATATATATATATATATATATATATAATATATATATACCTTATATATAGCTGCAGAAAATTTCAAACTAGTCCTGAAAAGGAGTGTTCGCAGAATTATTCAAGCTAGATTAAGTTGACAGAACATGTTTGAGTGAAGGAAGCTCTCTTTTGAGATCTACGGGAGCTGTATAATAATCTTTATTAGAAATGCAGAGTATCCAACAAAACCGAATACAAAATAATAGGAACTGGCTCGTTCGTATTGTTTTGAATATTGTTTAGTAAATTATTTGAAAGCCGTACCAATTTTGTGTTGGACACTGAAAACGGTCCAATGACATGCACAAACAGCAGGAAGTCAGGACAAGAATTCTGTACAAGGTTTTTTAATATTTTGGCTTTTATTTTCCAAATTGGCTGGTATAATTTGAAGACTATTTGCGAGTTAATCTCTGTAAAATGAAGAAGCACACTAACTTCACCATATTGTGTCTGCTTTCAAAAGGTTTCAATATTATTTTTTATGCCTTCTTTCTCGTGATTCGTTGAGGATATTTCGGAATAATTTTATTCTGTTGTGGGAGTTGTTGATTTGTTAGAATGAATTTTTCATATAACAAATTTTGTATCATTTCGTTGTGATTATGTACTACTTCGAGATCAATTCGGATATCTATGGGTTCTCCTCTGCTTTATTCCGGACCTTTAAGATTATGTGGGGAAGTTCAAAATTATATGTTTTTGTTGTTGTAGTGGCGACAAGGGAGTCGAAGCCTTATGGAGGTGTTATCGATGTTGATGTTTCTTTGCGGATGCAGATCCGGTACGTTCCGGTTAAAAAGCACCATAAAGGTACAAGATCGACCGTCTCGGGACGATTTGGTATGAACACATGAAACCTTCTAGGCCGTACCCACCTCCCACGCCCTAGATCTATCAGGAGGCCGGGGTCGTCAGAGCATCGGCTGTAAATGAAGCAGGATTCGCCACAGGTAGGTGAGGTTGACAATTGGGTCGAGAAGCTATATATTGCGCTGGCAACCGCTAGAGTGCATTGCGCTACGCAACCCCTTGATCATTTGGTATTTAGTCACATCTTACGACAGGCATACCTACCGCGGTATATTCAGTATAGGTTCGGACTTTTTTAGGGGGCTTGACCTTTTATAACCCACATAGACGAAGTTGATTATTTTGTTGTCGCTTGACGTCACTGACGAGTTGTCAGCTGGATAGTTAATTGTTATCGGCATTTATCAGCATATTAATTGGCTTGTTATCGTTAAAAACGTAATCTACTGTTAACGGTTTGTCATTGGTTACAACTTTGTCGACGATCACTGTTTAGTGTTGGCTTATTTTATTGTTTCTCATCGTTGAAAGCCAATAACTCGTCGATAAACATTCTTATCGACAAAAGCGATTATCGCCTATAAATATTGATAATACAGTACATATACAATTTACAAGAAATTCTAAACAAGTAGATCATGTTGTGGTCCCACTTTGGTCTTCCTTGAACAAAGCTAAATAATTTCATTTCCTATAAATTGTACGGTATGTTGGAGCTATGCAGTTAAATCGAAAAAGGGGTGAATATTTTCCGAAGAATCTGTTTTTGAACTGTTTTGCGGCTACCATATTTCCGACTGATTACAATTAGTACTCAGAATTGTCTTTTCATCGTAATACTACCTCAGCGATAAACTTTGCCAGACAAAGCCAGGCTAAGATTTACTAATCTACTTTATGGGCTACTCCTTGAAAAATGTGCACTTTTTTATAATTTGCTTAAAGAAACAGATCTGTGCAGCACGCAGTGAATCATTCATTTCGAAAGTACTAGAGCCTTGTATCAGATAAAGAGAGTTGGCTAACTTATTGACTTGGGACAAGAACGATTTAACTACTGGGTATAACTATGTACCAATAAAGTTGTCTTTTGTGTGTTTGATGATATTGTTTTAGTTTTTTATTTTAAATTATATATGCAAACATAATATGTGGTAGGCTGCACCGGCCCTACATACATTAAGAAAGAAATATCAAATATGAAATAATCACTCAGAGTTACTTCTAGGACGCAGTCTACAAATATTCAAATTATTTTCATACAGCCAAAAACTGTGTCGAATATATTTAAGATTTTTCTATATACATATATTTATGACGCCATCAGGTTCGTTCGCGCGCCAGTCATTAAGTGGTAGTCATACCAAATGGAGTATGTCGTGCTATAATTACGTATATTTTACTCGACCTAGTCTAATGCAGGCATACCTCTGCGGTCCGATTTGTTAAGTTGTTCTAGCCCATTTCTGTGCTGCCTTGATTTTGCGTGTGCCACAAAAATTATTCAAACTTTTTTTTCGCCAATTTTCATCTGCAAGGCTTCTAAGTGGCGATTGATTGCTTTTCCGCAAATATTTTTTACGCTACAAATTCGCTTCATAGCAATTATTCAAAATGTTTGCTTTGTGCTGCATAGTGTTGAGTGGATTATGTATCTACTCAATGCATGTGTCAAAATACGAGGTGAATGTGTGTGTGAATGTTTGCATTGTCTGGACGCTTTTTGTGGCATCGAATATTGCAACGAAAATTATAGAAGTGGAAAATTATGCACACATGAGTAAACATAATTGCATTGAAAAGGCGGTTTCAATAAAATTGTCTGTGAAAAGACTGATAGAAAGAAGTCAGAAAATCACAAGTCCGTCAATACACATTTTTAAGCGGTTTTATTTACCTTGGCTTGACAGGCCAGCCGGTAGTTGTGAACGAATTTTGTAATTAATATTTTAAGTAACTTCGCGAGAAGCACAAGCTTGAAACTTGGAATATAGTTCAGAACCGGTGACAATGCAATTATAAGAAAACAAGAAGGCGCAAGGATATGCAAAAAAATCGTATTGGTGTCCGATTTGGCTCATATTTGGAACAGATATTACATACTGAAATAAAAGCGACGTACGAAAAAATATCGCCGCCAGGTGGCGCAAGGATAGAGATATTAAAAAAAATCGTATTTGTGGTTCGATTTGGCTCATATTTGGAACACGTATTACATACAGAAATATGAATCGCTTTACGTGTCCAACGCTTTTATTTAATTGTCTGATCAACGCCCTCGATTGATGAGGAGTGTGATGACTAGTACCTAGGACTTATCTAATTATTTTCTAGCTTTTAGCATTACTAGCTTATCCCTGTGGGCTTCACCCCACGTTTCTATAAAAATATGCAAAATAAATAACAAAAATTTTAAACCTATTTTAGGGTTTGTGTATTTTCCAATTTAGGTATTGCTGAAAACCATACGATATACAATATTTTTTGTAATATTATTTGGAGTATAAATAAAAAGATTTTCGATGAGCCAACTTTGGAGCAGGCTACGTATAATTGGCCTTGGGTGAAACATGAGTTGGTAAGATTGACTCCTACTACAGCTAATGACTGTCCTTGAGCTTTATTGATAGACATGCGAAAGCCAACCTAATAGGAAACTGGAGGCGATTAAAATTGAAAGGTATATCTGTCGGTATTAATGGAATCCTTGTTATATATATAGATAGAATATGCGAATAGGCTTAACTGAACAAAAAATTTTAACGGCGAAAGATACTAAACATACAACAGAAATAACAGCCAAACAACTCTGTAGTCAAACTTTAGCTGTTATAATAATCTAAGTTTGTACGGCAACCGTAGTTCTGAAAAATCCCATTTTATGAAAGTGACACGCTCCTTTTTCACCAATTCCACATTTTACTGGCGGTGTTAGGACTTAACTTCATATAGCTCCTTACCAACTTTCACTATCCTACCATTACTACATCCAGAGGTATGCAGTATGATATATTCCATTTGTATGGGAGGTGCAACGACCCCTTTCCCCTCATCCTACATTTTATTGGGGGTGTTAGGTATTGACTTCATATAACTCCTTACTGAATTTCAATCTTCTAGCATGAATACTTTCAGTGTAATGCATTATCAAAAATTCCATTTGTATGGCAGGTGCCACGCCCCTTTTATATATCGAAATAATTTTTAGCCTATGACCATTTCTGGAAGGTTTCTAGTAGGTTGTGCAAATTTGGTTGTGATCGGTGGATCCGTTTAGGACGTACATACATACATATATAATTTGAATTTTATATATATATAGACTAGCAGACCCGTCAGACGTTGTTCTGCCCTAAAGTAGGTCTATCTATATAAATTTTAATAAACTTTTTCCGTCTAACTCTGCTCCCTCAGTTTTGCCACGTTGATGCGACTACATCGAATATCACAATGAAAATTACTTTAAGCTCTCAGCAACAGCTTCCATTTGATATCCCTATTACACACACATTGTAGGGGTATCCGGGTCCAGGTTTTGGCCTATATCTTGAGACTCTAGTCACCCAGCGGTATAAAAATTACTCTGTACTAAAGCACTCATCAACAGCTTCAATTTTATAACCATAATGTAAAAACACATCCTAGTGTTACCGTGATCCACGTTTTGGCCTATATCTCGAGACCCTTCACAAATAGGTATGAAAACTACCCTGCACTAAAGCATTCATCAACAGCTTTCATTTGTTATCCATATTCTATAAACACATTCTAGGGGTTGGCCTATATTTCGAGACCCTAGTCACACAAGGGTACGAAAACTACCCCGTATCAAAGTACTCATAAACAGCTTCCATTTGATATCCATATTGGACAAACATATCCCAGGATACCCAAGTCCACGTTTTGATCTCAAGACCCTAGCCAGAACGGGATAAAAAGTATCCTATGTCTGTCTCCTGGTTCTAAGCTACCCCTCCACTAATTTTCAGCCAAATCTGTTCATGCGTTCTTGAGTTATAAATAGTGTAACTAACACCACTTTCTTTTAATATATACGTCACATTGGAAACTTCAAAAATAACAGCATTTCTCCACTATTTAATGGATGTTATTATACATATAAACCTTCCTCTTCAATCACTCTATCTACTAAAAAAAACGCATCAAAATCCGTTGCGTAGTTTTAAAGGTTTGAGCATTCAAATGGACATAGGGACAGAAAAAGCGACTCTGTTTTATATTACGTAGTGATAGTGATACATGCAAAAATACCAAAAAATAATACTTTTGTTTAAGAATTTTAAGGAAATGTTCAATATTTTTAACGAAAGAGTATTTTTCGATAGATGTATGCATTCTTAACCATTTATTATTATTTGTGTATGTACATATGTACATATGTATGTCAACTGATATGAAAACACATACATACATACCTATAAACCTACGGTCCAAGTTAAATAACGCAGCGAATGCTGTGTGTATATACGTATGTGTCGCACCATGTCTCACTCAAAAGTAACTGGCTCGCACAATTGACACCGAACAATCACACACACGAATTTTTTGGTAAAAATGTTACTTTGTTTAAACAATTTGGCTGATATAGGAAAGGAATCAAATATTTTTTTTGATGCAGAACGGAGGTAAATGTTTCAAAGTTTTACTGAAAAGTAGAATTTTTCAAATCCATCCTTCCGTTTATGAGTTATAGCTGTGTAACCAAAAATTTTATGATTTTTTACTACATTTGGCAATTTGCCACGCCCCTATAATATATACCTTCAAATTATATTAACTGTACCATCTCACATAGCTAAGCTTTCAAATGCAGAAAACCCCTTTTAAAATCGGAGCATTCTGTGTGAAGTTATGTGCATACATGGCATTTAGCGACTTTATTTTATAAGATTTATAGATAGATAGAATAGATTACTACTTAATGTCTGTATTGTTTTCAATAAAACCGTTTAACTTAAATTTTTTTTTATTATTTTATTCATATTTTAATAAAAACAAAAAAATATTTTATTTTATTAGCTTGAACTCACCCCTGTCAAGGGCAGAGACGTAAAGAGCGCTTGCACTTTAGAAGGTTCTACGGGTACAAAGAGACCGCCAATATGTCTAGCCAGTATGACTTAGAGGCTTCCGGCTACCCGGTGCTCTTTTACGAATCTGTTGAGAATCTGCAATGTGAAACTAAAAACGCAAAAGAAATGTCATAGATATGTTTCTGAAGAGATAAAAGTTCCTAAGGAAAAAGGGAGTTTTAAAAATGCATATATGAAATAAAGAGGCCCTTGAGGAGCTTTTTGGGAACAAAACGTTTAATGCTCTTTAATTTATTTTACAAAATATGGTTCACACGAGAAAAAATTACACTTTGCGTAGAACCGCGTTATACATAATGTGGCCTTTAATTTCAATGTTTTAATATATTTTCGTAATTCATTATCTTGCAATTTCACTTTATTTTTCTGAGATGTTTAACTATTAATATATAAATTCGTCTGTCGAAATATTTCATACTTAAACATATGTACGATCACATAAGGGTGGTCCTTAAAAATTTAAAATTTCTGTTTTTTCTAATATGACCCCTTTAAAAGATAGTAAAAAGGTCAAAAATGTTACATAGATGTTTTGTTCATGTTCGGAGACAATAAAGGAGTGTCGCGCAGGGATCAAAATTAAGAATACTCTATGGAGATTCAAAGTTTTTTTTTACAGCTCAGATTACATTAGGAAGACTCTGCGCATGCATTAATGTGCCAACCTCAACCATTGTGCGATACCCCTTAACCGATTTCAGTGAGGGAATTTCGTTCAAATATACTCAATATTTATATGTGATAGCGCCCATAGAGTTATCGGTTTTGAAATTTAAAAAACAAAAAAATTATTTTAATTTTTTAGTCTCTATAGAGAGTTCTTACTTTAGATCCCTGCGCGACCAAAATCGGAACCCAAATTTATAACTCATATTTCTGATCTTAATGTTAATGTTTGAATGGAAATGTTGACTGGAAAAAATCTGAAATTAGGTTTTTTCAAGGACCACCCTAATGTATATATATGATTTCGTTCTAATATCTCAAGTATCTATATTTCTGGTATTATTGCGAAAAGTTGTTCGCTTAGTATTCGCCCAATGAAGGCATTTAACAGTAATTAATTGCATAAATTACTACGGAATAGTGGTTAACAAGGATTCCGGTTTAATGACATTGATTAAGAACTAACTAACAAACAAATATATGCATGTGTAAAATAATACAGAAACGAAATAAATAAATGTATTTGTAAATTAAACATATTCACTGATATTGTTGAAGAAAATTTATTAGCATGCGTTTGTTATACTTACTGCTGGTCAAGGTTCACCTTAACTGATGTCTAAATCCGTATTTGGTATACTGGTATATGTGATGAAAAATAAACTTAAACAGTGCCTAAATAAAGAAGAAACTAGGATATACTACATAGGCAAAGAAGTGATCCAATCGTCGGTTCAAGAAGCCTCTGTCAATACGGAACCTGTTGGAATAAGGTTTTGTCAACACTGATGCCTAACAATCCACCCAGAGGGAAGGCAGAAAAAACTGGAGAGAAAATAATGGTAATTTTTTAAACATTATTGGCAACCTTCAACCCTTGCACATACAGTTGATCGAAACAATATGCGGTAAGCCCTCAGCAGTGGTACATGACTCAAGGGAAAGAGAAGTGACATTATCGATCATACCAAGATGGTGCTGCAGGGTATTTCTGTTGATCCCACACAGCATTTAGATGACAAATCACTTTCCTTCATATCAACACAATTTGATTACTCCTTGCAACTAAATACTGCGTTTCATACAGTTGAACGAAATAAATAATAAAATAAGATTACTTTTAATGATCAAAAACTGAAAATCATTTTTCGATCACTTTTTGAAATCATTTTAAATAACTTTGATGAATAAATTTTAAGATTTTATAAAAATGAACATAGAGAATAATAAAACTTGTTTGCTTTTGATGATCAATAACTGAGAACAAATTTTCAATCTCCCAGGGAGTAGGGGGTTAGAATATACCCGCGGTAGGTATGCCTGTCGTAAGAGGCGACTAAAATACCAGATTCAAGGGGGACTGTGTAGCGCAACACTTCACGTTGCCAGTGCAATATATGGCTTCTCCAAACCCAATTGTCAACCTCGTCTATCCGCGGCGAATCCTGTTTCACTAACAGACGAGGCTCTGGCGATCCTAAGCTCCTCATGGAACTTGGGGTTGGGGGGGGATGGCCTGAAGATTTAATGTGGCCACATAAATCGTTCCCGAGATGGTCGGGCTAGCACCTTAATGCTGCTGTGATACCGGAGCGTACCGGGTCTGTATCCATCACATCGATAACACTCTCCAAAGCCTTCGGGGAGAAACCATGTCGCTACAACAACAACAATTTTTCAATCACAATTTGGACTCATTTCTGAATTTAATTTCTTTACCTTCGGTGATCAAAAATTTTAAATCATTTTTCAATCAACTTTCTTAATCTTTTCATTGAATAAATGATGAATTTTATACTTGTTAAAACTATAGTTCTCATTGAAAATCCGAGCCCAGCCTGCATTTTTTGAAAATATTGATCAAAAAATATTTAAATATCATACCCCCAGGTGATTAAAAACGTTCAAATGTAAAAGCATTTTCTGTTCGAAAATGAATGTATCGTTGGGAGAAAAATGTGCCATAAATGTGATTATTCTTGAATACTCATTTATGATTCATATTACGAAACGCTTTTTATTCATATTTGATATCATTGTAAAATTGAGCTTTAATTGTTTTAGAGTAATATTTGACTGCTTTTTACAGTCGTTTTCTGATCATATTCGTGAACATATTTCAATCGTTTTGGTTGAGATTTTTGAATCATTTTTGAATGCGATTATGATGTATTTATTCTTCATATCTCATTCAAAATAAGATACTACATAATACTTTTAGTTCATCAGGGGAAGAAAGCATGCGGAAGTGAGCTATTTGAACCACAGGTCACTCGCAAACAAACTTCACCGATATACACCTGCGACTACAACATCCATCATCTATGAGCTATGATCGTCAACATCTTAAAATACGATATGGTACGGGATGTTGAAGACATAGCCAGGTACATATGTCAAGAGAGTTTCACTTACCTGGTCAAATAGCTCACAACTTTTGTATTGTCCAACTATTATGTATTTTCTGGGAAGTGGAAGGTAGGGAAATGGTTGGGGAAATCTTCGGGCACGAGCAGCATTTGCATTGCATTGTCTTGAAGAATGTCTTAATAATACAAATTTTATGTAAATATTTTTTCTGAACTTCATGATTGAAAAAATGTGTGTATGTGAAAAAAATAAGATCTTCAATAAAAAGTAAAATTAGTCAGAAAAGACTCAGAAAACTGAGTTAAAAATGATTATAAATTTTTGATCACCTAAAGTATGATTCAAATATGATTCCAAAATGTGATTGAGAAACTATATTCAGTGTTTGATCATCAAAGGTAAGCATATTTGATTATTTTTTTGTTGGTTTTTATGAAATATTAAAATTTAATCATCAAAGGACTTCAAAAATGATTCCCAAAAAGTGATCGAAAAATGCTTTTCAGTTTTTGATCATCAAAAGTATTCATATTCGATTATTTCTTTGTTCAATTGTATGATAACTCATTATTTAGTCAGAAAGAGTAATCAAATTGTATTTATATGTAGGGAAATTGAAAATTTAATCATCTAAATGCTGAGCGGGGAGTTTTCTTCATTAGCTCACATTTTTTCAATCATAAAATTCAAAAAAATTGCAAATATACAAAACATATTCAAGACTAAAAGTAATATAAATGTGTCTTCTAGCATTTCTCTAGATGCGGCTTCCCAGAATAAACATACTGGATGGAACCGATGTACGGAAGTTGTAAGCTGTTTGAACCGCTGGTAAGTTAGGCTTGATACACACCCCTGGACCCGGCTTTAGCAAAGGCATTAACTGGCACGCAGTGCAGCGATCCGTGTGGACCCTTCCGGACAAGCCGAAAAGGTAAAAGGGGGAGCAAATATCTGAGCTGCTAGCCGAGCATGCTGCGACCGTTATACCCTGACAATTTACGCACGCTTTTGTAGAATTCATATGAAGCGCTTTATAAGTAGATGGCTTAAAATAGTATCAGGTTATATGGATAATATTGTGACAGTTGTACGTTTTTCTCTTCCCGGCCTACCAGCTCGAACACAAGATTTCAAAAATAGAATTCGTCGAAGGCATGGATAGAGCTTATGACAGAAAGTAGATGTACAGCGGCATAGAGATATGCTGCGGACATCAGAAAGCAGACTAAAGGAACCGTGTCAGAAGTAATGCCTGCCGAATTTTTAGTCAGAAATGCTATTTGCTGTGCTGCAACAGGAAAACTGTTGCACAAATGATGGTGGACACATCGTTAGCGAAGACCAGGGCATGTAACCGTTTAGCAAAGAAAATTTAAAAACGGTCATTCGCTGCCTGATGGTCGGGAAAGGAGTGTGAGCTTAAGAGAACCACGAGAAGCAAACAGACTAGCCGAGAAAGTAGACTAAATTAAGGCAGAAAGATTTGGTTTATAGAAATTTTGTTTAAGTTTTTTTTATTTTTGTAATTTTTTTACTTATGTATGTGAAAGTCAATACTCGAATGTACAAAAATTTCCGTAGGCATATACATATACATGTATGAATAAATTATTCAACTGCCTCAATTACCATTTCATATAATTTTGGAGAGCCTAAAATAAAATAAAAGCGAAAGGAGCAAAAGAAAAGTGATTTATCAGACATTTTAACCTGTGGCTAAATTTGCAATTAGTTACGCCAGCATACAATGACTCATTAACTTTTGAATTCATTAAACATATCCTTTTGCGCACATACACATACACATTGCATGTAGATATACCCGAGTAGAATGGAATGTGACAACGTAGTAAATTAGTCGGAAAAAATTGAGCTTTCATGATGGAAGTAGATTGAGAAAAGATAGCAAAAAAGTATTCAGCTCTAAGCAATTTTTTGGTTTTTGAAGTAGAAACTACTGAGTTCCTTTGGAAGCTATACATTGAAGTTTAAAGGCACCATCGAACCCGACTGAAGCCATTTCGACAATAAGCATTAACTTCTAGAATATTCTGAATATGCAGACTTAAGGAAATGGCAAACTATCTCTCAGACTGTATAGTGCCAACAATTTCACCAACTCAAATCACTCGACTTTTGTGTAGAATTTGATTTTTTTGTTGAAACTATGATATCGTTGCCTAAAAAAAGCAAAGGAAGCCAGAAATATGCATATTTTTGGTAGGAGGCAAAGGAGTGCTTAGACTGTCTGGCACCCTTAACGGTATTTATGCTCAGAAAACTTTTCAACGCCAAAAGATACCAGTACTGCCGTAAGTAAAAGGAAATGTGAAGCTAGAACACAGGCCATTTAAGAACGATTTTGATTGGCCCGAGCAGAAGGTGATAAACCAAGGTTTGGTACAAAAAATGTACACACGGTAACTGTCCTGCCACTATGGGTCTCCGATAAAGGCAAAGTCTTAATAACCTCTTTTCGTTAATAGCGCTAGGATGGATTACTTCCCTTTTGTTAGAATATTGCACATTTTCTCACTCTTTATGACAGGCACTTCTCGCTTTTAAAGACGGGGTTGATCCAGCAGATCACATTTTCACTATGTTCTCTCGCTGCAAAGTTCCTGCCAGAGAGCTACCTTTCTTCTACTTACATGGCCTCACGGGATCATAGCAGGTGTTCGCACTTCCTGTTGATTCGATTGACTACGGACCTTAACCATTGGAATATTCTGAATACTACCCGATATCTGATACTAGCCTACCGCTTACCTACTGAACTCACAGTCTTTCTGCTACCTTCGCTTCCCACCTAACACGTTCATGGCTTGCAGATATATAGTACCAGTACTCTTCTCCCGATTTATCGGTATTGTATGACAATCTGCTCTAAAAAATGGGTTCAGTTGTATAGTATCAAATATGAGAGCTATTAACTTCCAAATGGCCTCTATATTCGTTGGTTCTAAATCACTCCATAAGCACGTGTATGTCGTGCTAGATTAGCTGAGTTGACAGTTTTTGGTCAACGATATTTCGCTCCTATCCAGAGCGGTGTAGATGCAAGCTCGGCTAAGCCTTCATATCTACGACAAGGTGACTACCCTAGGGAGGGCACCGTTTCATTAACTTTTGCATCTTTTATGAACACTATAGTACAGCATATCTAAGTACATACAATGAAGCCAATACAAATATAAACAATCAGATAGAGTAGCATTTATTTAAGGTGTTTGTATGTTACGCACATAAAAGCTTTTGTAAACAGAATCAAAATAATTTTACACATCAATGTTTGACCTAAAGCTTTATATCGGCAAACACAATTTGTATTCAGTTTAGATTCTAGGCAGAACTTGCACTCTAAATGTACTAAGCTGTATACATTAGGGTGGGTCGATTTATTAACCGATATCGCGCCATCGATTTTTCGATAGGATTTGGGCTCAGGAAAAAAAGTTCCACTACGCGTACCAAAAAAAATAATTTTCGAGCCTGCGAAATTTATTTTTTTACTTTTTTCGAATTTGATTTTTAAGGTTTTTTTCATGACCTACTAAATATTTTCATTTGATTGTAAAATTTTCATATAATTATTATCAAAAAAAACTGTTACCGACAACGTATTTAGCGACATTTTTGGGTCGGACAGGATATCCATATGAAAATTTTTTAGTAGGTCATGAAAAAACCTTAAAAATAAAAAGTCGAAACAAAGTCAAACACATGAAATTTCGCATGCTCGAAAATTATTTTTTTGGGTGATGCGTAGTGGAACTTTTTTTCCTGAGCCCAAATCCTATCGAAAAATCGATGGCGCGATATCGTTAACTTTTGTCCATACAAATCGACCCACCCTAGTATACATATCAATTTATTTGGATATATATTGGACATATATACATACATATGTGCATAAACACATTAAGTAGTGCTTGGTATGATTTGTTTATGTCTCACGATGTTTTAGTTGCCTTGCTTTTCGATGCTAATCAGCACATTTCTAAATGTAGCGTATACGCCATGGCGGTCGCATATTCTTTGATGAATGTATGTGATTGATTGAGAGCAAGGCATTTTAATTTGATTTTGGGTCTAAATTTGAAAAAAAAGTAATTACTTTTTGAGGTACTAATTCTGTTTTGCACAGGTCAAACTAGACTTCATTAGAGTTCACTACATATCAGCACTATTTTGAAATATGTATGCTATTTCTTTAAGTGTAGAAGCCAGTATGACGCTGACTTATTTTCTATGCAGCGGTATCAATACGCCATTTTGCAACAAGAAAAAGAGTTTATCCAATTCCTGAAATATCAGTGATATATTATTATTTATCTCAATAAGGTGAAGACGGCAAAAGCAAATTCTTATGAAATATGTGGAAAATACTACTATTCGACAGACACATACATAAGTCTAATATACATAATTTATTTTACAACTAGAACAACAGATTAGATTGATTACTTTTCAGTTAACACATGGCGCTTATACAATGAAAGCGCCAAGAGTTGCTAGCTTGTATCAACAAATTGCAGAAAATTACTGTGCGTTTGAATTCCTATAGTGCCTTACATAGATACGTAGTGAGCCTACGATGAAGGAGTTGTTATGTTGCTAAAGCGCTTCTAAAATATAAATATTTAACACTCCATTATGATGATTAAGCTATTACTTTGCATAGGTATGACCAAAAAATTTGGAGACGGCAGGTAGACTACTATGGTAGATAGAAGCTTACAACTACTATCCAGGAACAAATACGTTATTTGAGATTCTTGAACAGTTCCTTCCAACAAGCTTAGACAAAATTGAACACTAATTATGATGAAACGCCTTAACCGATTATCCGCTAAAACTAAAATTACAATGTGGCAGATAGTCATTCAAAAATAATTTTAGTTTTAACCTTTTCGGAAAAATCAGCAAAAAGCATATGCTTTCAAATCGCCTCAAGCTCAGATGACTTAACAGAGAACTTGTAAACTACAAAATGTATCCTGTTTTAATAGGAGAACATCTCTGAAAGCACTATAATGAGTTATACAAAAATATAGAACATCTGGTTGATGCGTAGGTAATTAGAACCAAAGTAATATAAGTAACATTTTTAGCGGAATAATGCTGCTAGTAATCGTAGCGTAAACGCTTACTTCGCCCTTTGAACAAAATTTGGTTGTACTTGCAACAATTCTCACCCTTACATCGGCAAATTTGTCTATAACTTCATATATTTATACAAGAATTTATGTATGTGTGCAGATACTTTGATCTGTTTACATATTTAAGTCAATCATTATATTATACAATTAAAAATGAGCACGTTGTGGAAGAAAAAAAATTGTTTTCTCTTTTACCATATCTTGAGCGACTTTGGCTTATGTTAGCTTAGCACCAATCCCCATATATTTGTAGGTATTTGTTTGTTATCGCAAAGACACATCTTAGCACATAATTTACAACAACACTTCCCAATTCAACTCAACGTCACAATCGTGCTATAATTCATGTTGTTGCATGATTTATGCTCTTATTAATTTCCGTTTTGCTTTGGCTTCAACAAGTCGATACGATTATATACTTACATTCCCATATACAAATTGGTGTACAATAAATATAGCATACTTGCTTCCAAGTACAAATAAATATTTGTGTATGTATTTGTAACAGTGTATCTGTGTACGCTGTGTATATGCGTATATAAATACGTAAGTATACACTTCGATTAGGTAGTATACTGAAATGGCGGAATATGTGATGCCTGTATGTTGCTGCTAAAACAAAGAAATCATATTCAAATACCTTTTCAAATATCTAGGCAACTCTTTCTCTTATGAATATTTGTTTTGATTGTTAAAAAACCCGGTTTTGTTGTGGACATTTCCAAATTCAATCGAGTTTTTATCAGATTTTTGGAACTGTCCTCACCGCGCGACCGATTTGCTTTGCTGCAGGGTGGCACTCCATATATCTTCATTTTAAGAGCTCTTTCTTATTTACGCGTCCAGGTTCCGCTTTGTTTTTGCATTAGAGTATGGTTTTCTACGAGTTGCTGATTTATTGCCAACCTTTGAGCCCCTTAGATTTTTTTTGTACATTATCCAAAGTGATTTGCCCGACTCTTTGCTCAAATATTTGCCTGTGCTAGTTCCAATGCAAGCTGTTGAGTGCGCTCGGCATCGGCCTTGTCTGCATTGCCGTAAACGCGATTAGGATCTTCGGCAACTTTTTACTATAAAACAGTTATTATTTGAAGTACCAATGAACAGAAAGCAATCGAGTAATCTAGCAATTAACCTCACTGAAGTTTTTTCTGCTCCGTGGTTCGACATTTGTGATAAGTTTCGCTGCCCATCTGCGTCGTTATTTATTTTGCCATAGTTCTTTCCTAAACGTTTACTCACTGCTCTCTTTGTTAATGACTTTCAGGCGCTCTTGATCGTCTGTATATTGTTTTGATTCCACTAACCTTCTTCTTTCCAGTACTAATAGGTTGATGTTATTGTTCCTGTTATAACTCGTACGGCTGGTCCTGATAAAGTGCGGTAAGCAGAGGCTAATCTCAGAGCTTCTGTTCTCCATCGTATGATGTAAGAAGATTAAGGCGATTCTTCTTATGAAGTGTGTTTTCCCACAGTTCGGATCCATAGAGCATCGTGGATAGCGTGGAGGCTATAATCTGCCTCCTTTACCTTTCTATTGGTGCTCCGATGTTTTTCATTAGCCTGCTTAGAAACGTTACCTGTTTAGATGATTTTATCAGTCGCGCGCCCAAAGATCTAGCCTTAATGCTAAGTCGTTGATATTCCGGAGAAGGTTTCAAGGTTACCTCTAGGTTATATATTTTTTTCGGATAACACTCTGTCATCATCAAATGGCCATTTCGCGGAAAACTGAGCATATACGCTATTGGGTAACGAACTTTAAGTGGGTCGAATAAGAGGATTTCGAGATCCCAAGATCTTACTAAATTAAAAATACGAGCTTTCTTCTAGATCTAAACAAGTCTGCATTGAAAGTCCTAAAGAGAGCTTCGCCATTCACCGATGCTTTTGGACAATGTCATCTATCTACCAACGAGCTTCCTCTGTAGATATGCCAGGATGATATGAAAGACGAATTTATTCAACAGTTTCTTACGTATGTCCTTGGGTGCATCAAAACTTCTGCACGCACGAGTTTTTGATAGTCCTGCAGAGGTGCAGAGCCTTCGCTCCCTCTTGAGCTTCAAATTACGAAAGCGAGTGGTTCGTTGAAGGCTCATTAGGAAGAAATTAGTTGGATAAATTTACACCCGAAAATTAGAACTTGTACAAAAAGGCGTGAATGCGAAGTATTAGTGAAGTTCGATGTTAAAATGTACTTGTCTTAAAAACTAATGTTTTGAAGTTAACTTGAGCTCGCCCAGGGGCTGAACCACAACATAGTAACTTTAACGAAATAAATAAGCTAAAGCTTTGTGAGAAGAGCTTCGATTACTTCTTATCAGTAACAGTGCTTTTATTATCAAAAGATTATTATCGTCGAGTTATGGATTTACTATCGTTAATTGATAATACTCCAATAAGTCATTGATAACTTTTCGATATCAAATCGATAGGTTTTTGATAACATATCGATGATACGCCGATAGTAAATTTTCGATAAAAAGTCGATAACTTTTGTATGCAAAATCAATATTTGAGAATACATCTTTGCATTTCAAAAAATGATAAGTGAACGCTCCCTCAACCTTATAGAGCTTATACTGTCTTCTAGCTAGAAGCGTTGGCTATTTAAAGCTGAAAAAACTTGGAGCGTGAATTTACAAACACACAGGTCGTAAATTTTAATAGATTGCTGATAAAGAACGACACGCTGAAAAACGCAGTGTATCTTTCCGCAGACATCGCTTAAGCAGAAAAGAGGAAAAATCTGCCTATCTTGCATTATCAAAGTAGTTATTTGTTTATCTTCATCCCGTTTCGGAAATGAAATTTTGTTACTTCAGACCCGCTGTTTGTTATGTTATTCTGAATCGATACTTTTTAAAGAACCCGATAATATCGGGTTCTCAGGTTATCGGGTTCACAGCACCACCATCCATAATATCTGCTTACTCACACCAAATGCTATACCAATGAATGCAAATTTAATATTCGTAAAATGAAGTAAGTTTAACGAATGTGGTGTTAAAACAAAAACAAAAACATGAATATATTATCAACCCCGTTTCTCAATAGTCCCTTACTAATAGCGTGCTTGTTCCGCGATGTATTAGAAAAAGTGTTAGGTTTTGTGGCGTAAATTTTATGTTAACTTCGTTATGAAGCTGCAGCAAATGGGAGCTTTGCGGCTTATGAGAGCGTTTAGTAGAAAAGGGAGTAAAATCGCAGAGAGAGGTGGAGCCAAAAATTATTAAGGAAATGTAAAACAAATGCTGCACAAAAGTAATCAGTTCATATTTCATTCGCAATCAGCAAAGGAAACGCATAAATGAAAAGTGAATAACCTTTTTCCATACAATTAAAATATATTTTGTAGCATATAATTAGGCGCTATTTGTATAAAGTTTGACGTTGATTTGTTATTTTGGGAATTTATGCAGCTTTATGGCTTTCTACTTATGAACTTAGGTACTTAGTTTTGTTGCATAAATTATGTAATAAAATTTGAAGTTGAATTTCTTATAAGCTGACTTTTATTACGCTAATGTGAATGTGGAATTGATTTGCTATGAGCGCAAAAGTTTTGGCAAACCAATTTTATTGTATGAAATTTTGAATGTTGAAAGTTTTTACTTAAGCATGTTAAGGAATATTGCTATTAATGGCTATTATGGATCGTACATGGCTCTTAGATTTCATTAACAATATGGAGAGAGCTTTAGAGTACACAGCGGAAGGCTAATATGATTTCATATCAATACATTTTCCAGCGTATACTAATGCAGGATAGCCGGTATAATGCTCAAGAAAAGCAGTCGCTAACTAACTGCTATGATTACAGTTTCCAACTTAAAGTAATGTAAGAGATTAACAGCCCTCAAATGGATTTGCATCTTTTAGCAGTAAGAAACGTTCATAGGATTGCTACCGCATTAGCATAGAATATTGACCTAAGTATATCTCGTATTTTCAGCAGAAATTCAGTAAACCGTCGTGAGACCAACCTCGGCAGAGGAACGTATGTCAGTGTAACTCTTTTACATAGTAATAGAAAGACTGGGGCGCGGTAAGCTTACATTAGTAATATGACTATAATTTTCTGCAGAACTCGCTCCTGATATGATGGGAAATACTATACATATTCTGCTGAACTTTATTCTCGAATGATTAGAGAGAAAATAAATCAATTATTTGGAGTTGAATCATAAATAGGAGGTTTCCTCTCACCCCTTTTCTTAACCTGTGCTGCACAACCCGAAACGTACATAAGGTAGA
>JARSSU010002346.1:0-24547 GCA_029619165.1 Eurosta solidaginis
TTACTATCTAGGCAAGGGCTACCTGTTACCAAATTTCAAACATCTACTATGAACCGGACTTCTTCGAATACATCGGTCCCGGACGCGAAGTGTGTGAATGCGGATCTAGGCAAGGGCCTACCTATATCGAAATTTCAGACAATAGAACCGTGAATGTTTTTTTGGAATCGTAAGTAGAAAATGTTTCAGACCACACCTGCCATAGCTGCGCAGCTAGATCCATTTCTAAGGTTTTAAAGCCGTCGTCATCAGTACGACATTCGGTCCACCCTCCTGGCGGCCTAAACCATTTTCCGCTTAGGCTCTACAGCGGTGGGGTTTATTTTGACTGCCAAAATTGCTACTAACTATTTCGCTCTCCCTGTCTTACATAAATAACCAACTATAATTTAATTACAGCGTTGGCAAGGAAAACACTGATATGTTGGATTTTTTTTTTTTTTATTGTCAATTAACATCTTTTGTTTTTGAAAACATTTCTCAAGTCTCATGGTTTATTAACATTGTTTTTGTTTTATCGACCTATTGAGACCCATGAGCACCTTGGAAATGTCAAACCAAGTAGCTGACAATCAACAATCCAACATTATCTAGTGTCTTGCAACAGATGGTCGCAACGGGGGGGGGGGACACACTGAATAAATATAGTTGGTACGGAATAGAAGTCGCACTTTGTCATTCAAACAACCACGTCTGTATGTTAAATGGTTAGCGCAGCGTGCCTAAAGCTGTACTGATGATGACGCATTAGCACGCCTTACGAAATGGGATCTATCTGCGCAGCTATGGTATGTTGTCTGAAAAATTTTCTACTTAACTGTTCCAAAACCAATAAAATTTTTTCAGTTATTAAAATTACAAAAACAATAATCATTAAAAAATTTTGTGGGCCTTGAGCTCGTTTTTCGAACCTTGAATACTTTATCATAGCCGATAAACAAAACAATTGTTAACGTTTATTGAAACAATATTTACATGAAGTAATACTAATATTTAAAAGCTAGAAAATATTAGTTAGATTCTAGGTACTAGTCATCACACTCCTCATAATCTAGGGGCTTGATCAGAAAAATAATTAAAGCGTGGGCCGCTCAAATTTCTATGATATCAACCGCTCTACTTTATGATGACATAATATGTTACGAATATTACTGACACTAAGTGATACTCACATCACTAATCTGATACTAAGTAAATGCAGCCACAACAACAATAAAGCGCAGTCACTGTGTATCTACAATAAACGAATCAATCATTATGTCTACACATATTACGACACGTAGCGGAGAGAAATGCACAACCCACATGCATATATCTTATCTGAGATTGCTCACAAAAGTAGGCAATCAATTTGTGCAAGTATCACTCAAATATACACGCGCTATAGTGAGAAGCTATAACGTGCATCTGTAGTTTATAGCTGGTATTTTCTAGCTGCGACTAACTTAAATTCTGAACGCCTAGAAGTATCGACGAGGAGCTCGAAGAGTATAAAGACGCCAGCTGAGCAATAATTGATCAGTTTTGGATTTAGGCACGCTATCTGTTGAGAGTAGAAGTGTTGTTGTGAAGTAGTCTATAAAGCCATTGCAATATTGATTATAGAGTCATTTATTCATCTCCAGTTAGTGATTCGAGTCGTTAGCAGAAGGTTGCAATAGCGAATTGCAACTATTTCCGTTACAATATTATTTCTAACTGCTGTTTTTAGGTCCGGTCCGCTTTTTCGCTCTTATGTGGATCGAATACCAATCTATAAATAAGTTTTGGTTGTAAGAGATGTAGATTCGGGCTATTAGCGAGCTTTGGGCAATGTTGGTCGTAGTGCTTTTGTTTAGCGTATATTTTATTAAAATATTTGTTAATAGATAACGATTGTGCGCACACAAATAATCATATTGTGAATATTTGCACTGCATTACCGCAGTTGCTATTGTACGCTAGATGGCAGTCAAGCTGTGATTATATATATTTATTTCATATGTCATATTTATTTCATATTATGTATTTATTCTATGATTACAAAAATCTACAGACTAGATTCCATATGGTATATATGTGTACTATGTATATGGATAGTACTAAACTATTTGAGCTTCAAACATATAACATATTTTTAACGCAGTTCGAGATAAAGTCAGTGCTAATGATTGGAATTACTAGAGTTGATTACACTTAGAGCGCGTGATTGGAGCATTCATCGCATATTAGACTTAACTTTTCAAGTAGTAACACATATCTGCGTAAGTTCCGTGTGGCACATGAAAGTTCAATAATGCAAGCCGTATTGACATCATAATGCCATAACGATACATCATAATGATATATATAGAAGAATTACCCTTCTACTCTCTAATGTATGCAGATTAATTACTTACACCTGGATGTATATGAAGGATCGGCAGGTCAATAATTTATGTCAGATAAGCAATATTTCATAATCTTTTTTGAACTCATAGTATGGACACAGATTATAGATACCAGATTCCAGCCTTGCTCTTAACAAACGCATTATACAATACTTTTTAGTATATGGGTCTCTAAACTCTGAGCCATTTCTTTTTATAAATGCCAATAAAGAATACGCTTGAGGGATTATAAAATTTAATGTTCATGAACATAATGGTGAATCAAATACGATACCTAAGTCTCGAATTTTATTGACCCTTACCAAAGGTATATCAGAAACGTAATATGTTGAATCAAATTCTTATTTAATTTAGAATACGTACACTGTAACATTTACTGACATTGAGAGCACGCCTATTCCTGTTGCACCAGCTGATTTCTGTTGATATTTGATAGAGACTTTTATATTGGTTGCGCAAGATGCGCACGGGTCAGCTCGTATTTTATATATGCATAATTAAGATAACTGAACCTGACGTTTTTAGAAATTCCACGCGCCCAACGCTTTTATTTAATTGTCTGATCAACGCCTAGATTGATGAGGAGTGTGATGACTAGTACCTAGGGCCTACCTAATTATTTTCTAGATTTTAGTATATCAAAAAAACAATTTTGTATGAATTAAGCGGGGGTTGCTCTTATTGCTTTTAAATGAATGAAACATTTATTTGATAAAATTTTTAATTTATAATGTATTTAATATTTGGGAAAATCGTCACGCTGTTTAAATTTTTCCCAAATTATTAAATAAAAATGTTTTTAATTATTTTATTCTTGGTTCATTCGTACAAATGGACGCTTTATCGCAAGACCTGCCAGTGAAGGAAAGGGATTCAGTCCCATATTTCCATGCTCTCTGCTATGTTTTGCGGTATAATAATAAATGATAATTACAAGTTTACATGCTGAATGCATTTATTATGTAAATATTTATTTATCTGATGAAAATATTTAATTTACCTTTTTTGTTATGTTAAATTATTGTAATTGTATAACTGCGTGCACTTCACTTTATTTTTTAATCTGTTTTGTTTAGTTACATTAACATTTTCGGTGGTGGTTTAACTAAATTTATATTTATTTTGCAGTTGTTTTTTCTATTACATAAATACACATAAACACTACACAATTAAGGTGCAAAACTGACTTTTTGTGGTTTGTGTGCTCGGGTATTTTGCTAATCGGCTATGAACTACGGGCTTATTAGTCTTAAAATATTTTTTTTATATATTTTTTTTTAATATCATGCATACTTTTTTTTAAGTTTTGCACGAATACATTTAATTAGATAATTTTTATTTGATATTTACAAATTCTATTAAAATTTTTTAATTTTGGTTAAGTTCACTTGCTTTTTATTTATTTATTTAAATTGCTTTGAAACGCTTATATATAATTTTTTATATGCAACTTGTTTGTTGTTATTTTTAGTATATTTGTATTGCTTTTTTAGTTGTTTTTTTATAAACTTATGATTTATTCTGTGGCTGCTTATTGCTTTATTATTCTATTTCGCACTGATTCTTCATGCATATTAAAGTCTTTAATCGCCTTTCTCACAATTTAATGTTCTCTCTTATTATATTGTTGGATTGCTTTTGTATCGCCTACTGAATGGGGGTCAAATTTTTATTTTCTTTTATGCTCAACTGTTCTAACACCATTTGAAACTGTATTTAACAAATGGGCAATGGAACTCAATCTATATTTATAACATCCTTTTCTGTAATGCATTTGCCCTTTTCAGAACATAAATTTCGAAGCAGGAAGTAGGGTAGGACCTTAAAAGCTTCTAGTATTCCTAAGAGGGAAAATTATTTTATAACATAGCTCCAGGGGAATTTTTCAGTTTTGTCGTCGGAAGAAGTTCTGGTAACGCTGTGGATTCAATCTATGTCAGTTCAAGCTGACCCAATCTACCTAACTTATTTGCTTTATACACTGAGAGAAAAAGACTGGTAAAATCAACCGAAATACGGGTCAATTCAACCGAAATTTCTGTCAAATTTTATCCATCGCAACAATATGTTGAATCAACTGCGTACAAATCGTTGATTCGTAATTGACCGTTTTAGTAGTCAAATGAACAAAAAAAGTTGTTGCGACAGCTTTGTACGAAAGTAGCTATGTTGCGGTATTTGCAAGGCAGATGAGTTTTTCACTGAGATCTTTTCATGGCAGAAATACACTCGGAGTGCTTGCCGAACAGTGCCGAGGGGCGACCCCGCTTAGAAAATTTTCTTCTAATTGAAAAACCTTATTTCTAAAATTTTGTATGTTGCTTTGCCCGGGTGTGAACCCAGGGTCTTCGGTGTGGTAGGCGGAGCACGCTACCATCACACCACGGCGGCCGCCATATACATACGTAAATATGTGCATACATATAGTACACAGCATACATAAGTACAAAGTAGAGAGCGCAGTGAGCGTAAAATTCTCTTTGAAATTTGCTCATGTATTGACTGTTGATCGCTGTTGAAATGACCAGTGAGATCAGTTGTGTTAACAAAAAAATCAGTTAGATTGATTAGGAATCTGTCAATTTTACAGAATTTTGTTAACTTAAGAGCGACAATTTCTCTTCTGTTGAAATGACTAAACTAATTTGTTCGCTTGACAAAGAACTCGGTCGAAGTAACCATAATTCGATCAATTTCACCGAATCTCCGTTAAGTCAAGAACAACAGAACCGATTTGTTGATTTTACTAGCACCATTTCTTTCAGTGTACTCAACTCAGCAAAGCTCGCTGTATACCTATAGTTCCAATTAAAGGGAGCGGTCTGGTCTTCTGTTTAATGTGGCGATCCAGAGTAAGTAGATTATGCAGGCTGCCAGATGACTGCAGTGTCTCTCAGGCGGAAATTGTAGCAGAGAGAAAGCAGCAAAAATTCCAGTGGAAGCGTACTTAGCTACAGTCGTGTCAATACATATATAGATATATATTAATAGTCGAGCGGCGATTAAGGCAACATCTCACACAGTACTTCATCAAAAGTGTTCTGCAATGCAAAAAAGTATTGGAGAGACTTCTCTCAGGTCGAGGCATACATCTATACTGGTTTTCCGGTCATAAACGGAAATGGTAACGAAAAGGCTGATGAGTTGGCATTGGAGAGTGTAGCACTCGATGAATAGACAGTATACCCATATGGATTTTGGAGAAATTATAAGGCACAGGAGTTGCATATGATTCACTAAGCAGAAAGGCGTGATAGAATCGCGAGGCTGCAAAATTTCTAAGATTCTACGACACAGTTTCTGTGCCTTCTGGTGTCATATGCTTATAAGTTAGGCTACGTCAGGGACAGCAGATGTAGGTGTGCGAGCTGGCAGAAAGAAATGATGAGCACGTTCTGTCTTCCTGTCCTATGCTCGCGAGCTCAAGGCTCCGCGTAATAGAGGCAGCAGAGTTGCCAGATGTCAAGGCAGCAGGTAAGCAAGGTCCTCTAAAATTTTTTCTATTGGCAAAGAGAACGGAGTTCAGTCTATGTGAGGTCATATAACCTAACATCGTTGCAATAACGATGGGTTTTAACGGCATAACTAGTCGAGATATATATATATATATGTAGATTTTAGTATATGAGAAATATCAGAGTTAAAAACATAAATTTTTCCATGTCCATCCGACCCTCTGTGAACACGATAACTTAAGTAACTTTTGAGATATCTTTCTAATTTTGTATGGGCACCACGCCCTGTTGTTGTTGTATTAACGATAAAACACTCCCCGAAGGCTTTGCTATCGATGTTGATGGTCCTTAGCCGGATATAGATCCGGTACGTTCCGGTAACAAAGCACCATTAAGGTACTAGCCCGACCATTTTGGGAACGATTTATATGGCCACATTAACCTTCAGGCCATCCCTCCCTACCCACCCCCTAGTACATGAGGAGATTGGGCACCACACCCTCTTTTTTGGCTTTATATCAATGTCTTTTTTCTTCTAAAGTGTATTATGACAGGAAAATGAATCTCTAAAAAAATTTGGAAATAGGAGTGCACCTCCTCTTTTTAATAATCATTCTTCTGCATTCGTAACTTAATGGTTAGGTTATACTGCCTGCTTTTCACCTAATCAAAATAGGGAGACTTAAACTTGTGGCTTATAGTGACGCTACATGTGTGAGAGCTCAGGTTGTCTACCTTTTCTTCGAAGCACTTTTTAACTAATTCACCGCATCTGTTCAAATAACATAGTATATATTAGTAAGGTAGCCGCCACAATGGGTCAACACACTTACTAGGCACAAGGTATTACAGTTCATTACCCCATCGTCAAACGCCGACGCTGGCTTATGTTTTATTTATTGAATCGCTGCGTTAAGATGTTATAGAACCAGATGAAGCAGATATCGGCCCTAGATAATTTTCTCATGATTCCACTGCATCCAGACAGAGGTTTTAAACTTAGACTACCCTTGAACAATGCCTCGATAGCTCACTAATTATCAATAAACTTTAGTGGTTACAAAAGCTTCAAGAGTACTGATACGTTAAAGCCTTCGCATACAATAACATGCTGAAAGTTTAAGCACAATAGATGAGAATAACGCTCGTATGTTCAGCGAGGCCTAATATCAATTGCCCAGCTGTATAAGATACCTAAGAAAGAAGGTAGTGTTGTCATAGTGCTTTTTTATTTGATCCGAGCCCACTGTCTATAAGATGGGTTGTCGTAGGCGACGGTCAATCCAGGGTGCAATAGTCCCACAAACTCCCATTGATAAAAACAAACCGTAGTTAAGTGCTTAGATTAAATACAGACACATACACCGTACGTAGAGTGGGCCTCAAGAAGATGAGATGGTCTGGGTTCGCAGCATGCAACAGACAGAGTAGGTGAGAGCAGACTGGTGTCGGAGATTAGTCCATGGCGAAATGATAGACGGTCGCAACAGTTTGACAGACAACTGGAGGAGTAGCAAAAAATTGGGGCCAAAAACGTAGAACCGACGCGGGGGAAGATCGGAGCAAGGACAGTAGGCAGCGGCAGCTGAATAGCGAGCGAGCACGGCGCAGGGAGGCGACGGAGCGACCATTGGTGGAGCAATATATGGGGAGGAGAGTATACAGAAAGTAATGGGAGTTTTAATCCGTTGATTACTTCCTGTCATTGTACGTCATTTATAACAGTTGGATTTGCCGCCTGCAACCCAGCTGGTGTGTGTTTTCTGTACTGTTTTGTTGTAGTAATAGTTTTAGGCGCATGTGAGTACATTGAGTGGGCTTGTATTGTAACGCTGCGCTACATTCTACATTATATATATTGTAAACGAATTACTGCAATTCCCCTTATTTCAATCTTCTGCTAACGTTCGAATCACTGAACTGTTGAATAAATAACTCCACTATTCAATAATGCAAAATGGCCTTATTAAAGTTCTTCACAATATAACGTACTCATAACACTACTATTGCTCGCCAGGTGGCTTCTTAAATAAAACTAATTCTAGCGCTCTCTACTGTTGCTGCCTTTAAGCCGCATAACCAAAGGTTTGCCAATACACCAGAGGAGAGCTATTCATTATTTAATCATCAAATCCTCTCAAAATTTAAACCTTGCCGATTTCTCTTTTTTGTACAAAATCCCACGCACGTTTGTTACTCAAATAGTCCACAAGTTGGCATCCCTTTTTAGGATATTTGTACAGGCAATTGAATGTGTGTATGTGTGTATGTATGTAGAGTGTAAAGCATTCACGCAAAGGCATGTGTACTAGGACATTAGTCTTATATAAGTCATATGAGCTACGTTCTGTATGTAGATATCAGTATTAAGAAAAAAAAACGAAAACAAAAGCAAGAACAAGCAAAACGTTCAGTGATATTTTGAAAAAGACTAACAGACGAATATAAAAGCCACAGAAAACAGTTCAGGAGAGTAGACTAACAACTAATCCTAACAATAGGCTATAAAGCAACACCAAAATAATCATGTGCGATATTAGTAACGAAAACATTCAACCGCAATGAAAGTAATAAAGCCATGACAACAATAACAGCAACAAAAAAGTAACAATATAGTACCCAAAAGGTGCATTCGTGTGTGTAGGTGTGCGGGTGAATTTTTCTAGAAAAAAGCGCAAAACAACTCGACTACATCAACCAACCATGGAGTATGGAGATTCCACAAATTGAATAAAGCAATATATTGTGTGCCCTTAAAAAGCTAATGCTATACGGTTGTTAAGTGTGGCTGTCAAAAAATTTACCTGCGCTGCTGCGCACAAGCTCGTGTGTTTTATTGCTGCCCATACCTGAACATATTGTCACGGATATTAGCTCACTAAGCTATCCCATCACTAAGGCGATGCTAAGCCACGATAAGCAGTATTTACGTCAATAATCAAATCATGTATACACATATATAAGGCAGCCGAATAAGTCACACACAGATGCATTTACTTATACGCCTATGTATGCGCGAGAGACTGTAACTACAAACATTCACATCAATAATTCAATCATTATGTATCTACATAAACGATAATAGAGCTCTACGTAAACGAGCAGCGGAGCGGCAATGCACAAACACATGCATATATCTTATCTGAGTTGTCACAGATGAGAGCAATAATTTGTGCACGTAGTTGTGGCTGGCGATTTGTAGCCGAAACAAACTAGTAAGTTCTGGAAATCGAAGAGCCTAGAAGTATGCAGCGTAAACTATAAAAGCGGGGCAGGCGAGTAAGAAGTAATTCAGTTTGAGTTGAGCTATCAATCAGTTTGCTAAGCACGCGATCTGGCGGCCAATAGTAGAGTTTCATTTGAGTTATCAATCAGTTTGGTTATTAAGCCAGCGAGTAGCAAAGTATAAGTGTTATTGTGAAGTACTTTAATAAAGGCCATTTTTCCATCATTCAATATGGAGTTATTTATTCAACAGTTTAGTGATTCGAATTGCAGAGGATTGCAAATAAGAGGATTTGCAAGTGAATTCGTTACAATATTATGCATTGTTTGGTTTGTTATGGCGGCAACAGCTGGGCGCTCGTGTAATTTTTGATGAAATTCTTGTGTGGAAGAACAAATGTACTCATAACACACAGATAAGCAATTGAAACACATACATATACATTAGGGCGGGTCGATTTAAAAATCGCTCATTGCTCTGTGAAAATCGTATTCTAGGGATCAAAATAAGAAACTTTGTCGAAGGAACCAAACCTCTAAAACGAATTCGGATGTCTTTAGGTGGAACTTTTTGGTAGGGGCAATTTCAAGTCTACCTGCTGTGTCTTGTGGTGGCTTAAAAAAACAACACAAGCAATTTTACGATCTGCAATTGTCTCACAGTGATGCCTTGGTTTTAAAGGGGGTTGTAAAAACGCTAATTTCTAATAATTTTTTTTAATTTCTTTTCTATTACTAAGTTAAATTCAATTTTTCATTTACATATGTTCTGACTAAATAAAATTCTAAAGAGAAAAATAAACTCCAAAAAGAAAAAACATAGGCATTTCAAAGTGGGATTTTTCAAAATTTGCCCCTACGATGATGTCCCCCCCATCAGAATTCGTTTTTAGAGGTATGCTTCCTTCGGCAAAGTTTCTTATTTTGATCCCTAGAATATGATTTTCACAGAGCAATGGGCGATTTTTTTGCCTCCCCACAAATCGGCCCGGCCTAATATACATATACAAAAATAAAAATATTTACTATTCGTAAGATAAAAAAAAAGATAACATTTTTTAGTGGAGAAAAGAAAAATGGTGTTATGAAATCGAAAAAGCAATTAAAGTATTTTAAAGTTCGGGGTCACCGCAGGTTCTGTTCCTTGTTGGAAGTATTTACGGCAGGCGTCTGCATTCCATAGCACAATTGTACTCTCCTTGCGTGTGCGAAAGGGCAATCACTTAACATTTTTTTAAACCCATGATTTACAGCATTGAAAATAATACAAAAATAGGCAGATCCACGTCCATTTTTACACTTTTCTAAGGAAGTATATGTCTATTTCTATAAGTATTTGAATAATTTTGTTGCTTGGTTAGTTTTATTTGGACAGTGAATTCGGAGATGGTGAAAAAATGACTGAGTCGAATTACTATAAGACCGAAATCCTTAGAGTGCAGAACATGAGCATTATGGCTGAACTTCATGTGGATCTGTTGTTTAAAACGATCACGGGCAAAATGGACTTATCTTTATATATAAAAATCACGAGTCACATTGTTTGTCCGCGATGGACTCCTAAAAAACTAACCCGATTTTGGATTTGTTTTTGCACCCCGTGTGTAGTTTGATCTATCTTGAAATATAGTATACGTGATAGTCGCAATCTTATTTTATTGCAAATTTTTTTATATGTTTATACGGAATAATAAAATGTTACGTATACGCACCGGCACTCATATTTTCAGCGGGGATATACTTCCGTTAAGTGGTTGGTGTTAATTAAACAACGTGCTTATCAATAAAAAATATTATAGCGAATGATATCAAGTATAGCACATCACCAGGTTTGACGAGAGGAGGAGGGGGGAGATGGGGGGATTACCCCGGGCCCGGGGTTTTCTGAAGTGATTTGCCTGAAATTCGGTATATAAATTTGCCTATATTAGTATTTACGATCCTTTTTTCCCGAAGTAGACCAGAGACGGACTGGGACTGAGATTAGGACTAGGACTGGGACTGAGACTCGGAGTGGGACTGAGACTGGGACTGGAACCAAATACATACGCCCTCTAGGACAGGCAATAACGGATGAAGAAGAATGAGAAGAACTTGAAAGAAGAGAAAAGGAGACAGAGAAAGTGATAGAATGAGACGAAGACGGAGATAGATGAAGCGAAAAAGACGGAGGGAGGAGTGAATGAAAGGATTAGGAAAAAGGGAAGAGGGGGAGGGCAGAGTTAGATGGAAAAAAACTTATTAAAATATATGCATATAGGCCAAACTTAGGGCAGAACAACGTCTACGGGTCTGCTAGTATATTGTTACGAATATTAGCAACACTAAGGGGTACTGTCATCTCTAAGCCGATGCTAAGCAGTGACTTGATGCACATCAATAATTCAATCATTATGTCTACACATATGTACGTACAAGCAGCGGAGAAGCAACGCACAAACACATGCAGATATCTTATCTGAGATGCTCCCAAAAGAATGCAATTATAATTGTTGAAGTGTCGCTCACAAATACACGCGCATATGAGAAGCTATACACGTGCATCTGTAGTTATAATTTTATAGCAGTAACTAAGTAAATTCCGGAACGCCTAGAAGATGCAACGAGGAAATCAAAGAGTAAAAAGGCAGCAACAGTAGAGGCGCTACAACTAGGTTGATTTAAGAAGCCACCTGGCGAGCAATAGTAGTGTTGTGAAGTACGTTATATTGTGAAGAACTTTAATAAAGGCCATTTTGCATTATTGAATAGTGGAGTTATTTATTCAACAGTTCAGTGATTCGAACGTTAGCAGAAGATTGCAAATAAGGGGAATTGCAGTAAATTCGTTACAATTGGTGTCAGAAGAGGAATTGTTGAATAAATTCCGAAGACTTCGAATACAACTTGGACATGGCAAAGTAGAGTGAATTGACGATCAAGCAACTGAAGGAGGAGTTGGAAGTCCGTGGATTGGCTACTTTTGGCGATAAATCCCAGCTACAAAGACGACTAAGTGTAGCTATGGTATTTGAAGGAATCAATGCTGAGGTGTATTTCTTTCATTATGATAGCGACAAAGCAACAACAAAAATGGAAAAAAAAACAAAAACACCGCAGATAGTGACGAGCACAATATCTGCACAAACATCGACAATGGCATCTCAGCTGGAGTCACAGGAGGCACGCATTTCAGAGATGGCGTCGCAAATGTCATATATGTCATCTCAACTAGAAGCGCAAAAGCACGTATATCTGGAATGTCGACAAAAACTTCGGAACAGGTATCATCGCAGCCCTTTGCGAAACTGGAAGAGTAGGATGCAAAAATTGTACAGCTCGACGACAAAATTGATGCCGAGATAGAAGCTTTGAGAGGTCGTATACAGGAGTCGAAATAAATCGCCCGGCTGCTTCAGCGAGTAATCCAAAGGTAAAGACACCATCTTTTGACGGCTCTGTTCCTTTCCAGGTCTTTAAGCTACAGTTTGAGAAGACCGCGGCAGTGAACAACTGGAATGCTGAAGATAAAGTTGCTGCACTGTTCGTGGCATTGAAAGGGCCTGCAGCTGAAATCTTGCAGACAATTCCAGAGTACGAACGGAACTGTTATGAAGCATTGATGGTGCTCTAGAGAGACGATACGGAACTGAGCATAGGAGACAGATATACCAAATGGAGTTACTGAACCGCTTCCAGAAGCCTGGTGAGACATTGCAAGAGTTTGCGTCGGATGTTGAAAGGCTGGCACATTTAGCGAATGCGGACGCACCCGTGGAATACACTGAAAGGGTAAAAACTCAGAGCTTTATAAACGGAATACGGGATGCCAAAACGAAACGAGCTACATATGCGAACCCAAAGCCAACATTTGCTGAAACGGTATCCCATGCACTGACTCAGGAAACAGCCTTACTTTTGAGTAAGCCCGCATACAAAGCTCATCGCGTGGAAGTGGAAAGGCCAGATTGGGTAGACACAATTTTGGAAGCACTGAAGAGATTACAACAAAAAAAGCCGGAGTTACGAAATGTTTCAAGTGCGGTAACCCAAGTCACATTGCACGTCATTGCAGCACCGGTCATGGTAGTCCCAACTTGGCTGGTCGTAAACGCAAAGCTGGAGGAGATAAGCAAGAGCGGGTCAAATGTAAAGATCGAGAACTTGCCCCAGCTATTGAATGTCGTGTGATACCTATCTCATAAACTGCAAGGAAATCGAGCAGTCTTACCGTCAAAGGAAATGTGGATGGCAAGGAGCGTGTACTGACTGTAGATATGGGCGCATCTCATTCTTTAATCCGATCCGATTCGGTCACAGGAGAGTAAAGCCATTACCTGGAGCAAGATTGCGTACGATTACTGGTGAGTATAACCAAGTCAAGGGAGAAGTGGTATGTGAAGTCTTAATTGGGGAGGTCATGGTTCTATACAAATTCGTTGTGGAAGAGATCGTTGATGAAGTCATATTGGGAGTGGATTTCTTAGTTGACTATGACATCAGGATCGATATGCTGAGAAGGATTATGCAGTATAAGAACAAGGATGTGCCACTTAACTTCAGTTTTGAGCAAGGGTTCAGCAGTAAGCGAGCGCTGGTGAAAGAGAGTCGACAAAAACCACAAAAGTCAAAGGTAAAAGTTGATGGAACGAATGGGCCAAACAAAACAAAATCAAAGATACCTGCGAGAGAAACACTGGCATTGACACACCCGAACGGACGCACCAAAATGAAGGAAAGAATTTTCCAGAAAGAATGCGAGGGTAGTTTCAAGCCGGGGCGTACTACTGTTATAAAACGTGGGAACGATACTGATTATGCGAAGCCAATCCGTCAAGCGCAAGCTCTACGAAGTAGTTCATTGGCCAAACAACAGAGTGTGAAGGAACGGCCCAGGGTAATGAGTAGTAAGATGAAACACAGGTACGACAAGGAAAATAATTCGGAAGGTTTCCGGAAGGGAGATTTGGTACTGCTATACAACCCTCACCGGCGGAAAGGTGTTCCATCCGAATTTTGGTGCAGTTGAGAAGGCCCGTACAGAATTGTGAAGAGGATCAGTGATGTCATCTACCGCATACAAACAACTGGGAAACCATGAAATAGAAGGGTGGTTCAATTGGAGAGGCTAGCAGCGTTTAGATCGAGAGATTTATCTGTTACGAATATTAGCAACACTAAGGGGTATTATCATCTCTAAGCCGATGCTAAGCAGTGACTTGATGCACATCAATAATTCAATCATTATGTCTACACATATGTACGTACACGCAGCATAGAAGCAACGCACAAACACATGCAGATATCTTACCTGAGATGCTTCCAAAAGAATGCAATTATAATTGTGGAAGTGTGGCTCACAAATACATGCGCATATTAGAAGCTATACACGTGCATCTGTAGTTATAATTTTATAGCAGTAACTAAGTAAATTCTGGAAGCGCCTAGAAGATGCAACGAGGAAATCAAAGAGTATTAATAGAATCATCAATCGCTTGAATGCTTTCTTCAACTGTGGGTTAGGGGTTAGAATATGCCTACGGTAGGTATACCGGTCGTAAAAGGCGACCATAATACCATGGCTAACCAATCCATGAGTAGGTTATTTTACTCGAAAGGGAGCAGGGTGAACGCTGTGGGACCCAAGCATGGTCTTTATAAAAACTGCCACCGCGGGAGCAGGAAAAGCCGGTTGTGACCTGATGCACTGCATCATATGATGCTTTATTCAGGTCTCATCTGCTGTCTTGGGATGGCCCTCTTCTGGGAGCATCATGGTGGCTGTGGTTTCAAATAAGAATCCACTTTATAGCACGCTCTGAGTAGACTTGTTTTTCCTTGGGGCGTGCAAACCCAAGGGAATTCGGTCTCTTGCTTGTCACAGTATACCCATTTCATTGAAAAACTGAACCTGAGGGGCAGACGAAAGAGTGGGCCGCTGCTCATCTTGTCTTTTGAGATGTTTTAAAGCTACTTTAGACTGCGTTGCGAATAGGAGGCGCTCGCAGAATGGATGGCCACATCCAAAAAATGTGGTAAGATTTGACGTTGTCAGATCACTGCAGTGTGGCGGACTGCTATGCGAAGATATTGCTGGGGCAGGTACTCGGTACTTACAGGTCTGTGAGCGGAAAAGGTTGAACACATCCCTTTAATTGTGGTGGAGTGTAAATCGGAGTGTGAAATGGAGCATAATTGTGGCGTAAATTGAGTGAGAATTGGAGTGAAGATAATGGCAGCAAAAATGGAAGCCAAAATGAAGCACAATATGGCGCACAATTTTTGTCAACGCAGTGCGGCCTTAAGCGATGTCGAGAGACATTGCTGAGACAGGCAATCGGTACTTACAGGTCTATGGGCGGAAAAGGTTAATCACAGCCCTTGATTTTTAATTGTGATGGAGTATAAAATGGAACATAATTGGTGCAGTAATTGGAGTGGAAATTGGAGTGAAGAAAATGGTAGCGAAAATTGAAGCGAAAATGAAACGCAATATGGCTCACATTGTTTGTCAACGTAGTGCGGCTTTAAGCAATATCTAAGCAAAACCAGTTCCATCGTCAACAATGTATTGTACATTGTTGTGACACCGCGGGGTAGAAAAGGTTGGTCACATTTCTTAAATTGCGACAAAACACATATCTCAATCTAATTAACTTGTTAATCAGATGCTTGAGATTACAAAATCAATGAAAGAGGGACACTGAGGCAAGCACGGAACTCGCGGTGGAGTTGCCGTGCAACCGGGTGCCATTAACCCGAAATGGAAGGGAAGTTTGGATAGTCCTCCCCGGGCCAAACCAAAGCTGGTCGACTTGAACACCCAGCTCACAGATTGGTACCAACTTGTTGGACTGAAGATCAACGGACATTGATCCGTGTTTTGACACCGTGGAGTTAGGTTTTCGAAAACGGGTATCAACGTTAAAGCACTTATCGACTATCCTTCTGATTTTACCTTTCCTTATTCTCTTGACTCCTTATCTTCTTTTTATCTATTTTCTCTCCAAGTTCTACTCTTAAGTTCCTCGTCGTCTTCCCCACCTTCATTTAGCTTATTTCCGTTCATTTTCTTCTTTTTTTCGTTATTTCAAATTAGTGTTCTTCCTCTCTCTTTTCTTATAGTTTCTCTACTTGATCTTTAAATCTTTTTTCTTGTCCCCTTTCTTTCTTCTTCCTGCACTCTTTATCTCTTTTCATTTCATTTTCCTTTTCTCATTTTCTATAAATTCTTTGTATTGTTCTTATTTTTCCATGTTTTTCATTTCTTCCCTTCTTCCGTCATTCTTATTCTTATCCGTATTATTATAATTGTACCTTTCCTTATTCTTATAAGTTCTTATCTCCTTCTTCTCTATCTTCTCTAAAATTCGAATTTAATTTCTCATCGTCCTCTTTATCTTCTGTTGGCTTTTTTAGAATAAGATCCTTTCATCTTCTTCTTTTTCCTCTTCTTTTTCTTATTTTATTCCGCTTATTTCTATTCTTCTTCTCTTCCTTCTTCGATTTTCCTTCCTTAATCTTTCAGTTTCTTTTCTCCTTCTTTCCTTCTTCCTACGTTCTTTATTTCTTCCACTTCATACACATTTTTTTTCCTTCTAGTTCGTCTCCTTATTTTTCTCCTTCTAGTTCCACTCTTTGTTCTTTTAATTTTTTGTCATCATAAAATTACTTGAATACCTTCCTCGATTTCGCTTAAAATCATCCTTTCTCCTAAAATCACCTGTGTTTTTAATTTTTACTCTTGCTCTTCGCACGTCTTCTTAATTTTTACATTTCTCTCACTCTTTTCTTTTTTCTTTTTCTCTTCGAGCTTTGTGTTGTCTTATTTTTCGTCATGTCTTCATTTCTTTCATTCTTCCATTGCTCTTCGTATTGTCGTTCTTCTTTTACTCCTTTTACTTCTTTTCATCTCTCTTTCCTTCATCTCGTTGTTCTTTGTTTTATTACTTTTATTTGTATTATTCCTCTCCTTTCTAGTTTCTCTCTTATTCGTTTAGTTCTTATTCTCTTCTTTTCTACTCATTTTCATCTTCTAGTTCCCCCCCTTAATTTTTCTACTTCTAGTTCTACCTCTTATTCATTTGATTCGTGAACTTCTTTTTCGTCTTCCTTAGTTCTCCAGAAGCGCTTGGACAATGGTAAAACAGAAGCCCCTTCACTTGAGTAGTTATATCGTCTTATAGACTCAAACAGTGCTGGGCATGCTGCTGCAGGACTTGCTTCGAATGGCGGGTTTGACTATCTTAATTGTAACAAGTAAGGACGGGACTGTCTTCGGCTGTGGCGAAGACTTCATATCTTTCATGAATGGCGCTGAACAATAATCTTATCCCGTTCGTAATCTCCAAATAATGGGATGTATAAGATAAGAAATATATAGTGAACAGATGTACATACCTAAACGATTTTTAAGATAAATATAAAATAAAAAAATGGCAAAAAACCCCCTTATCACAACGTATGGGATATATATTATATATCACTCCGATCGAAATGATTTTTACAGGAAATCTTCAATGATATATTAGAATATATATCACCAAGCTTCAAGTTTTTATTTTGGGAACTAAGGGAGAAATGGCCAAAAATGTTTCTATCTGAACGATCGCTTGTATGGGATATATACTATATATAGCTCCGATCGAAGTGATTTTATCAGAAAATCGTCTACGATATTTTAATATATATATCACCGAGTTTCACGTTTATACTTTCTAAATTAAAGGAGAAATGGCCAACAATCTTTCTATGTGAACGATCGGTTGTATGGGATATAACTATATATAGCTTCGATCAAAGTATATACTTTCTAAATTGCGCAGGAATGACCAAAATCGTCTTATTTGAACGATCGGTTGTATGGGAGATATATGTTATAGTGGTCCGATCTTACCGGATCCGACAAATGTCTAATATAATACAAAAATACATCCTTGTGGCAAATTCAATGAGATATCTCAAAATTTGAGGGACTATTTTGCGTTCAAACAGACAGACCGACGTACAGACGAACGGACAGACAGACGGACGGACAGACGCACATGCCTATATCAACTCAGTTCGTCGCCCTGATCAATTCGGTATACTTAATGGTGAGTCTATCTTCTATATTTCTCAACGTTACAAACATCGGACCAAAGTTAATATACCATTTCATGTTCATGAAAGGTATAAAAATCCCGATTAATCAGAGCTTGCAAATGTATGTAGAGATTTCACAGACCTGAGTGTGAAGAAAGACGCACAAGCTAGAACTGGTTTGGCTCTGTGTAAGCCTTAACTTTTGCTTCATTTATTGGTGAATGAACAGTCTCATACATCAGATAACAAAAAACCCTAAACTCTACCAAATAAGACTTTGAATTCTGAATTGAAGTGAGCCTGAACAGAGTCCTGCTCTGAAACATTATCTGACTTGGCTACTACACTTTTCCCATATTTTCACATAAAACCAAGTTTTTAGTAACAATCCCATAAAGGGAAGAATGAGAAAATGCCTGTGCTCTAGACATAAAATCCGTAGCTATCGCAGGTGGCTCCACACTGAATGACGAAGTTTATGTGATATGGTATAAGGCGGGAAGATGCGACAAATTGTGAGTTCATGTGTGCCAGAGGACTGACTGCTTGCATGAGACTCTATCAGCGAATTGCATCTGCAAAACGGCCTTCGGAGAGACGTGAAAACTCTCGCTGTATTAAATCTGTGAAATATACCAGAGAGTGTTTCGATCTAACAATCTCGCCAATTTAACGTTGGTGAGGTGAAACGGCTAACATGTCTAATAAAATTAGGTGCAGTGAACGAAGGCTAAACGTCACATTTCCATTGGTGCCTCTGCTTTTGATCTGAGAGTATTCGACATCAGCCAGATGCAGATGCCAACGATACAAGGTTTCGACACTAACGCAGATACTGGCGCTGATTATATTACAACAGATGTTGACTAAAAACCACGTGACTAGTAGTTGACCATTTTACGCGAGTACCCAAAACAGCTCACTTTTAGTTAACTATGAAAAGCTAGATCCTAAACTAGTTCTTAAGTCATGCAGGGGATTCTTTAACCCTAAGTGAAAGTGTCAAGAATCGTTGTTGTTCAAGGGACATCTTAATATCTCCCTTTTCTGTACTCACGGGCCCAGCAATACTGAAGGGAATGTAATCGATGATGAGTTGGCCAGTGAAGGTTCCAAAATGTATATAAATGAGGCTGACAATTCTTTACAACCATCAGGGGGATATAACCTCAGGAAAGTGGAGCAGTTCTCGGTTAAGGCAATGCACTGATATAAGCTATGTATAAATAAATAAATGTAAGGCGCGATAACCTCCAAAGAGAGTTTAGGCCGCGCTTCTTTCCAATTTGCACCGTGCTTCTTTTAATTTTTCTTACAAATTGGCGCGACGGGACCTACTTGTTTTATGCCGACTCCGAACGGCATCTGCAAAGCATATGAGTTTCCACTGAGCGCTTTTCAAGGCAGAAGTTCACTCGGAGTGCTTGCCAAACACTGCCGAGGGGCGACCCCGTTAGAAAAATTTTATTCTAATTGAAAAAACCGTTTTCTAATATTTTGATGTTGCTTTGCCCGGGGCGTGAAACCCAGAATTTTCGGTGTGGTAGGCGGAGCACGCTACCATCACACCACGGCGGCCACCAAAGTATGGATGGTAAAATAACGAGCTACCTTTTTAATTCAATCAAACCTGCTTTCAAACGCCTTATGGGCGTGAACACAAGATATTTGTGGTTTTCCCTGCAGATGATGAAGTAGACTCGATTTATAAGTTTCTCTGCCGACATCTAAAACTGCAGAGAAAATAGGGCAGATCTCTAGGAGCACATTTCTTTGATAGTCTGGCAAAGATTTAAGGAGGTACATTTTCTGTTTTTACTGAGTATATACTGGAAATGTCCGTACAATTAGCTTTCAGCTGGCAGCGGTCACCTGTGCGCAAAACCGACCACTTTTAGCTTGATTAGACACCCGAAAATCGAAATCGTTCACTTTCTTTCATATTGAGTTAGCCTCGTTTTCTGCTTGTAGCGATATGGCAACTCCGCGAAGGTTTTGGGAAGTTTAACCGGAAAGTTGAAAGAAGAAGTGTCGAGTGTTTTCGATGAGGTTAGGTTAGGCTATGAGGGCGTGCATGGGAAGTTCTCACACTTTCCTTCGAAGACGTTTTAGTCCACATCCGTTTGTTGAAGGCCGGGCGGCACTTTCGTCCAACCGGTCTTCAACAAATTGCCTGCCTTACAATATAAATTACCACTCTACGTCTGCTATGTGTTTAAAAACTTATGCACGTGGAAATCTAAGTCGTCTTGTTTGCCGAAACCTTCAGCAGAGGGCTTTGTTGCTATGTACCATCGGTAGATTAGAAGGAAGCTCCCTTAAATTTGTTTTGTTGGTTCTCCGAAAAAGTTAGTTATTGAAAAGATTTTCCACCCTGCAAATTCATAGACTTCTGATTTAAGGTGTTGTTAAGCGCAATATAAAGCTTTATATCTTCACAGTTTCCCCAACTCTATTTGTCAACCTCACGAATCCGGTCTAGCCGCAATCTCTATGTTAAAATCCTTCATTGGAAAACACTGAAAGAAGTCGGAACGATTCAGACTACCATTCTTAAATGGCCAGCAACTAACTTTGTCATCGAGTACCAAGTATCTGGGAGTAGCAATTGACTGCAAGTTGAATTGGAAAGTATGCATCGAAGAGCGGTACGGAAGGCCTGCATCGCCTTCTATGCCTTCAAATCAATGTTTGGTAAGAAATGGGGGCTCAGGCCAAGCATGGTACTTTGGATGTACCAGGCGGTGGTGCGACCGGTGCTTACCTATGGTTCCATAGTCTGGTGGGAAGCTCTAAGTAAGAGCTCCAATCTCACCAGCCTGCCAAAGGCCCAGCGCACTACGTGTGTTGGTGCCATAGGGGCCGGACGCACTTGCCCCACAGCTGCTTTATACCCCATTTTGCACCTGCTTCCGATCGACTTGCATATACTTTGCACATCGTCAAAAACCGCACTGACACTTAGGGAGTTCGGGTGTTGGAAGGATACTCAGCAAGGGCATAGTAGTATCCTAAAGAAACTTCTGGTTGGTACATGTAGTACCGAGACAGATTACTACCCTCGCAAACTGATGTTTGAGTACGGTTGTAATACCGCCATTCCAAGCAGGAACGAGTGGAAGATAAACCCGGGCATAAGGGTCGACGATATCCAAATCTACACTGACGGGAAGATGGAATCGGGAGTGGGGCCGGAGTCTACTCTGAGTCCCTAGATTTGTCTGCATCATTCAGATTCCCATCGCACTGCAGCGTGTTTCAAGCAGAAATCCTCGCGATTTGGCAAGCCTGCAAATCACTGGAGGGCTTGAACGTAGCTGGTAAAGTTTGCATCCTGTCGGATAGCCAAGCAGCGATAAAAGCGCTTTCCTCGCCACACACTAACTCAAAATTAGTGTGGGCTTGTAAGCAATTTATATCTCTCTTAACCACCAATCTAGAACTAGGTATTATCTGGGTCCCGGGTCATAGGGGGATAGAGGGTATTGAGAAGGCCGACGAGCTGGCACGCAGGGGCTCATCGGAGATGAACGAGGAAATAACCAGTGTCGAAGTAGGCATACCCTTAGCAGTAGCCAAGGGGAATATCCAAAGCTTTTACTTGAAGAAAGCCCAAACAAAGTGGAATAACATCACCACCTGCGCAATATCAAAATCCATTTGGCCAAACTATGATGGAAAGAGGACGAGAAGTCTTCTGAACAATCCAGGGCCAACTCACGCAAACTGATAGCAGTCTGCACAGGTCATTGGGCAGTAGGTACGCATGCGGAAAATATGTGCATTCCGTATAACGACTACTGCAGAAGCTGCAAAAATCCAAATTCCAGGGAGATAGTAGAACACTTTATGTGTAAATGCTCAGTTCTAGCTAGAGCCCGACTAAGGTTCCTTGGAACCCCGTTTCTAGAAGACCTCATAGGTTTATCTGTGATAGCAATCCCGAATATTCTTAATTTTATCAACAACTCTGGCTGGTTGTAATAGATTGACCGTAACATTCCGTAGGTTTTAGACGAGTTACAAGGCATCAAAACGGCTTTAAATAGCTACTTGGGTGACCAGGGTCGCAGCCATTTCACCTACCTACCTACCTACGGAACGATTGCTTAGTGAACAAATGGAACTCAACCTAATAAATCTCTTAAATCATTCGTCTCTTTGGATTTTATAGATTATTGGGCACCGTCTCAGCTTATGTAGACTGAGGTAAATGGCTTGAGTAGCGGGAATTTTTTGGTTGCTTCTAACGCGAATTGAATATTAATGCAGCATGCTAATTTTGCTTAATCATTTTAATGCTGTCTATCTTCCACAGTAGAGAATTCATTCGTCCATTAGATTCAATTAGAAAGCAATTAGCCGATATACAAAACAAAAACTGTTGGCATCCCTAAGGCATATACAGATATGCAAAAAAGAAAATAAAGGTAAAGGTAGTGCATACAACATACCTTATATAGCCTATATGTTTGTATGTGGGTGCTACTTGCACAAGTATTCTACTAAGTTGAACACATATTCACACACATATTATAAATCCGTAGAATATTGATGATTTCACTTTCTACTGTTTTCCACTAAATATTTTGTTCGGTAATTGCATAAACACACTAACACTAACGTAAGCGCGCGTTCACATACACCTACACACATACATACATATGTATGTATTATCATACGGATGCGCGTGCACTCTCACAACTTATGTATGTATGTAGCTTCGTCTTCGTAGTACTATAATTTTTTATATGTATATACAAGTGTAGGAAGATTTCCTAATGGCACGATGGTCGCATTGGGCTCAATGCATTCAGCCCACCGCAAATCAGGCAGTTCTTGTGTGTGTTTGTATGTCACTATCTATGGATTTCAAAAATGGACTGCGTAAGTTTTGTTCTTATTTTTCTTAAATATTTACCTTTTGTTTATGTATTTTTATTATTCTTCTTTTTTCCCTTTGTGTTTAAATATTGTTTAGAAGAAGCCTTTTTTTATTTTGAATAGAAACACTTTTAGCACCGCGCACGTACTCGCTTCAAAAACGTTGTTAATACGAACAGAATCTCACGAAGACTAAATTAACTGTTGTTTCATAGTGGTTATTTAGGCACCGTTAGTTTCTCGAAGCTTGATTACCGCTTGTGTGCTTTTTAACGAAAAAGTTTTTGCGTTAAAGAGCAACGGAGCCGACTCAGCCACAAAGCTTTTATTTGCGCGCCAAATGAGCTTTCGAAGGTGTTACAGGTGTGTTGTTGTATCCAAGCGTGGTATTGTTGCATGGAGTTGGCAAATGCCGTTATTGGAAGGGTTTTTTTTGTACTTCATCTAAATGACAAATCTCCTTTCTGTTTTGCCATGCGTATCATAAAATGAAACTAAAATTCCAGTCACACCGTTTATTCAACTGGCAATCAGTTTTGTCCATTTACTACCCATCCTGATCAGAAGACAAAGTGCAGCATTTTCGGCGGGTCTCCGCCGTTTTATGGGATCATATATGAGGTTTAAGGTCAGTAATGTAATTTATAGCTTTAATGCGCTTCGTGCACTCCATGCTTCAGGAGAATGAGATAGAGTCCATTTTGGAATTATTTGTCTCGCCTTCGCTACTTATTTACCTGTCTTGAGGATAATGAAACTACATAGCGTATTCTGCTAGCCTAACCAGTGTTCGCTAAGAGGAGGCATGCGGCTTTGCGTTCGCAGTGGAATTTCTGGTTTTAATGTCCCCGTATCTTGAGAGACAAGATTATTTGCAATGCATCTATCCTACCTTGTGCTTGAAATAGGTATGAGCTTTAGGTCAGCAAGGTAGAGTATGAGAAGGCGAACATTTTCTGTGCATTTGCTACTCTTCTTGCCTTGTGCTTGCCTACCACACCAAAGGTCCTACGTTCCAGGCTAGTAAAGAGCAACATAAAAATTTTGAGAAACAATTTTTTTAATAAGGAAACAATTTTCTATGCAGGGTCGACCCTATAAAGTGGTTTGGCAAACACTCCGAGTGTATTCCTGAAAATTCATCTGCTTGCAGAGGCCGTTCGTATTCTGCATAGAATGAAAATAGAGCACGAAGCAAAAGTATATCGCGCCTTGTAGAGTATTCATTTTTGTTATTGTGTTGGCGATTAAGGTACTTTCGGAAGATTTTTAAAAGTGCTCATAAACCTTTTCCGAACGTAGTTCAGTTCTTAGTGGACACTGGTTAAGGTGCTAGTCCGTCTATCTGAAGAGCCTTGTACTACTGATTTCAACTTTCCAGATCTTTCCACCTCCAACCGTATGAACATTGTCTTCTCAAAACTCCAATTATCTGGGTTGAAGGAGCCGTAATGGTTTCTATCAATGCGGCTGAAGACCTTTCATCCATCTCTGGCCAAAGGGATCGCACTTCCTGCAAGATTTAATGTCTGCCTATCATATGCCCTGTTG
>JARSSU010002347.1:0-36457 GCA_029619165.1 Eurosta solidaginis
TAGCATTCGCTGTCGGTAAATATTTATATTATTTTAAGAAATGATGTTTCGAAAAACCACTTTCTTCCGCTCGACTTTCCTGTCTTCAGCTCTTACTTGCCCTCTCTTATACCCCCTTTACTTTTAACCGTTTCAGTTTGTAACGAGTATACATCAAATTTTTATGACCTTTCGTGTGCCCCTTGACGTAACAGCCGTTCTCTTAATGCATCCTATAGTGCAATTAATCTTATAAAAACAGAATTTTCTCAACAACGGCAGCTTTATTGTTCGAATGTCCCACTCCATCGAATACGTCTCGGCCTTTGTTGAAAAAAAAAAACTTTTTTCCTAAATGAAAAAACTTGGTTTCTAAACTATACGACTGTTCTTGTGCTCCTATAGGATAAAGCTTCGTCAATGAGCATGAAGAGCGGGGGAGTAGGGGGGGAAAGAAAGGAGAAAAAAAAGGGGGGGGGGAGGGGGGGAAAAGGGGAAAAGGGGGGGAATGGAGGGGAGAAAGAGAAGGGAGAGGAAGAGGAGAAAGAAGGGGTAGGATAAGAGAGACAAAAGAGAGCGAATGATGTTTTGACACAGAACATACATACTTATACGTAAGCAATCGTTGCAAGTTGAAGCTTATAGCTGTTAAAATGGGGTAGAAAATAAAAATAAAGGAGGAAGCTAGCTTAATGATATAAAAAAGAACAAAAATTGCGCAAAAGTTTCTTCTTCCTCGGGTGGGCGGTTGATACTCTCGGTGGTCATTAAAGATCTTTCACGTCTATGTGCTTTTTTCTTCGTGTCGTTACTGGTGTTGGTACTGCTATCTATACGGCTACCACCTCAGCTTTCTTTTCTTGGGCTGTTGAGTATCAAGGGTTTTGAATACGTGTCACTGAGGGGTCTGATTGTAGCTATGTATGTGTAAAAGTATCGAGCACATTTCGAGGCTCACTGTCAGTCTCACGGCTAAATGACGGTGGACGCAAGCAGAATACTTTATAAATCTGTCTCGCCCTTCAGCACGCTTTTAAGAAGAGATCTACTAGGAAGATGATAACATATTGGCCCTCGCTCTACTAGCGTTTGCACAGGAAAGCTCCTTGTGAATGTTTGAGGCAGGACTGCAGGAGTCATGTATGCTCGCTCGGTGTCTATATTCACGGACTGAGATGTGTGATTCGGTCTTTCTCTCCCGTCTCCGCCTCCCTCTCGCATTCTTTTTCCGCAGTCCACTCTTATTCTGGACTCTCTTTCTCCCTCTTTTTGTTTGTGTTCCGACGACTTGTTTATTTCTTTCCACCCACGCTTCTCTTTCTCCTCCGTTTTATCGCAGAGCTTATTATCCTTCAGAATTTTCCTCCGTACTTTCTCGCCCTCTTTTTCTTGCTGTCTGCATGTCCTCCTTTCTTCACCTAACTTAAGATTTATCCCTTACCTATATATCTCGTTCATATCTGTTTGTTACTTTCAGCCCCTCTCCCTGTTTTTCCACTGCCTTGCGTTTTTCAGAGTTCTCTCACATATTTTCCACTTCCTTTAGCATATTCTGTCCCATCTGTGCCGATTTTGTATTGCTCAGCTCTAGCATTTGACCAAAACAAGTAGCTTGTAAATTTTATCTAGTCTTTAACCGTCTGGTGAACAAAAACTTCTCTTTTGATATACAGAGTTGGAGCTGTTTTACCGCTGTTTTTGTTTACAAAAATATTACATTTTTTCTTTTCTCTCGTAGAATACTTTTCCAGTTGCCTTCCTTCTTCAGGGAGTCTAGGTTTTACTCTCTTTTGTTTTCCATGAAGCCACACTCTTTGTCAGTCCCTTCTTCATCTACTTTCTTTATACTCAGCTGAAGAGCAGGAGCTCATCAGCAGTTATATTAACTTTGTTCGCATAACGGTATCGTAACGGCATAAACTAATCGAGATAGATATAGACTTCTATATATCAAAATGCTCTGGGTGACGAAATTTCCATTTAGCATGTTCCAGTCCTCCGTGCCTGTCAAACACGATAACACGTGAGTAAAAAATTTGTTGAGGTACCTTGATGAAATTTGGTATGTAGTGTTCCTGGGTGCTCTTCTCAGATCGCTATTTAAAATGAACGAAATCGGACCTACAACCACGCCCACTTTTTCTGATATCGAAATTTCGAAAAACCGAAAAAGTGCGATAATTCATACCAAAGACGGATAAATCGATGAAACTGGTATGTGCGTTGACCCTATGACGCAAAATAGAAAATTAGTAAGTTTTTGGACAATGGGCGTGGCACCGCCCACTTTTAAAAGAAGGTAATATTAAAAGTTTTCCAAGCTGTAATTTCGCAGTCGTTGAAAGATATCATGATGAAATTTGGCAGCACGTTACTCCTATTACTATATGTGTGCTATATATAGCACAAAATCGGATAGCGAATACGCCCACTTTATTTTAAGTCAAATTTTAACAAAAAATTAAAACTCTTGTACAGTATATAAGTAAATTATGCCCAACATTCAACTCCAGTAATGATATAGTGCCAAAAAATGCAAAAATTAAAGAAAAATTTCAAAGTGGCGTGGCTCCGCCTTTTCATTTAATTCGTCTGGAATACTTTAAGACCATAAGTCGAACAAAAAATTTACCAATCCTTGGACATTTGGTAGGTACATAGGTTCTATGACGATAACTGTATGTTGTGAGATGGGCGAAAATCGGGTTTGAAGCCACGCCCAATATTTATACACAGTCGACCGTCTGTCTTCCGCTCTGCCGCTAACACGATAACTTGAACAAAAAATCGATATATCTATAACTAAAACTAGTTCACGTACTTATCTGAAACTCACTTTACATTGGAATAAAAAATATGGCCGCAAATCCGACTATGCCACGCCCCACTTTTCCGATATCGAAAATTACGAAAAATGAAACAAAATGCCATATTTCTATACTAAATGTGAAAAAAGATATGAAACATTGTAATTGAGATTGGTTTATTGACGCAAAATATAACTTTAGAAAAAACTCTTGTAAAATGGGTGTGACACTTACCATATGAAATAGAAGGAAAATGATGCAGGGCGAAATCAAAAGCCCTTGGAATCTTGGACAAGAATTACTGTTCGTGGGTAAGCATATATAAATAAAATTAGCGGTACCCGACAGAAAAATGTTCTGGGTCACCCTGGTACACAATTTGGTCCGATATACTCGACACGTCTTTAAAACCCTCATTAATACCTTAATTGGATAACCCATATCGTACAACACAACATTCTAGAGTCACCCCTGGTCCACCTTTATGGCGATATCCTGAAATTGCCGGTCACCTATAGAAATAAGGCCCACTCCCTTTTAAAATACTCTTTTAATACCTTTTCATTTGAAACCTAGGTCATACAAAAACATTCCAGGTTACCCTCGGTTCATTTTGCTAAATGGTGATTTTCCCTTATTTTGTCTCCAAAGCTCTCTGCTGAGTATGTAATGTTCGGTTACACCCGAACTTAGCATTCCTTACTTGTTTTCACATATAATCAAGCTTATTTGCCTTTCTTTCTTCCTTTCTTCCCTTTTGTTCTGCTCGAAGTGTTTCCCTCTTCTTGTTTCTCTCTTTTCCTAGGAGCAGTCGTTATTTTTCTATTCCTCTGACCTCCCTTTAACCTCTGCCATATCCTTCTCTATATTTTCTCGCCACCCGCGATACATATATCTTCTTCTTCCTTTCAAAGTTTTTTTTGGCTGAATTTCTGGTCTTTTCCAAATAGTTTGATTTCAGTTGTAAAATTGTATAGTTTTTGACAAGTTTGGCTTGCATCGCCTTATTGCATTTCACACACGCGCCTCATTAACAAGTACATAAACATAAATATCATAACAAATTCAATCAATAGTAATAAATGCAATTCCTCATTCATGACTTTAATGCAAATGAAAGCGCAAGCATTTATTTCTATGGTTTGATATAGAATAATACTCACTTTAACCCCCCGATTATTACAACAAGGAAAAAGTCGTTAGTGATGTTAGCTTCCACCGCCATCAATATTAATCTAAATCTAATTGTTGTGCACAGCAATCATACTTACAGAATTATGACTATGTTTTATAGAAATTTATTATGTGTTTTTGTGTTATTATTAGCAGTTATTTAATTCATTTATTGTTTTTGCTGTTGAACTGCGATTCGAAAGCATGAATTTTGTGCTAAAAATGCTTTACAGCAACAAAAAAAAACAACATTAAGCAGCGCCAACATTATTTTTGCATTCATTTATAACAAAAGCAATGAGCTAGAAATATCAGAAATAAATTGCTATTTGATGATTTTCCTCTGTTGAATTTTTGTTTTAAATAAAGTTGCTATTATTATTTTATTTCTTATTTAAATGAATAAATATTTAAAATAACTTTTATATATATTCCGATTGGTTCTTCTTTAATATTAAATATATGTGTAAGTAGGCTTTCCAATCTATATTTTATGTGCGAATAAAACTAAATTATTCCACTGTTTTCCCAACGTTTCGCTAATATTTTTATTTTTAGCATCATCAGGGGAATATTTATTAATTTATCTGTTACAAACAATATATAAAAATTATGAAAATTATAAATTAGTTTTCAAAACAGACATGAAAAACAACAAAGAAAAATAATTTGGTGAATAGCTTAACATTTAACAAGATAAACTTACGTTATTTTGTCATTAAATCAAAACAGTTGTAAAAAACATTAAAAACATAAATCATCACAATATAATCATTACCATCTGACTATCATGGTAGCTTTGTCAATACTAAAAATTATTGTTTTGTAAACAAACAATGTAAGCGGCCGCTATGTTTTCCGTATCTTCGCGTTTATTGATCGTCTTTTCTCGTCTTTCCATAATTCTCAGGCTCTCAAGTGTATATCTTGTTGCTTCTCTCTTTTCCTTATCAATAATTTTCGTGTTGGTAAAGTCAGCTGAGTGTCCACTTGTTAATATGTGCTGCGCTAGTGCTGTACTTGTTTTTTGTTTTCTGATGTCCGCTTCATGCTCGCCTAGTCTAACCGAAAGAGGTCGTTTTGTAGTACCAATATATATTTTTCTACATTCGTCGTTTTCATCGCCTTTGCATGTTACCTCGTATATACATTGTTTTGTTGTTGGTGTTCTAAGGGATGCTTTGTTCTTGTATATATTGTGGACATGGTTTGGTTTGACCTTAGCTGTACTGGTCAAACCAAACCATGTCCACAATATATACAAGAACAAAGCATCCCTTAGAACACCAACAACAAAACAATGTTATATACGAGGTAACATGCAAAGGCGATGAAAACGACGAATGTAGAAAAATATATATTGGTACTACAAAACGACCTCTTTCGGTTAGACTAGGCGAGCATGAAGCGGACATCAGAAAACAAAAAACAAGTACAGCACTAGCGCAGCACATATTAACAAGTGGACACTCAGCTGACTTTACCAACACGAAAATTATTGATAAGGAAAAGAGAGAAGCAACAAGATATACACTTGAGAGCCTGAGAATTATGGAAAGACGAGAAAAGACGATCAATAAACGCGAAGATACGGAAAACATAGCGGCCGCTTACATTGTTTGTTTACAAAACAATAATTTTTAGTATTGACAAAGCTACCATGATAGTCAGATGGTAATGATTATATTGTGATGATTTATGTTTTTAATGTTTTTTACAACTGTTTTTGATTTAATGACAAAATAACGTAAGTTTATCTTGTTAAATGTTAAGCTATTCACCAAATTATTTTTCTTTGTTGTTTTTCATGTCTGTTTTGAAAACTAATTTATAATTTTCATAATTTTTATATATTGTTTGTAACAGATAAATTAATAAATATTCCCCTGATGATGCTAAAAATAAAAATATTAGCGAAACGTTGGGAAAACAGTGGGAATATTTAGTTTTATTCGCACATAAAATATAGATTGAAGCCTACTTACACATATATTATAATTTAAAATAACATTCTATGATTTTTTATTTGGCTTCCGAGTTTAATAAAAGAAATATTTTAATATTTTTTTTTTTGTAATTTCTTTGTTGCACTTTTTTCATACTGGCTCTATTCCAAAGAAAAACATAGACAAAAGTGTACGATTTATTAAAAAAAATATTTTCTTTTTAATTGTTATTTAATTTTGTGCATTTTTGTTAGACGTTAAATTTCTCTGGCTTTAGCTTTGAAATATTTTTTTTGTTTTATATATATAACAGTTAAAAACACTTGTAATGTTATATTTGTTAAGCTACACATTTTTCATATGACATGTAAGCCATTATTGTAAAATAAACATAAAACACCACTCTTTTTTTTTTACATATACATAGTTTACTTTTGTTTATTTTTTGGTTTTTAACTATTGTTTTTTTCAAAGACACTTACTAAGTATTTTCCAGTTATAACAAGAATATGAATGTAGAATTATAATATGATTTCATAGGATAAAAAAAATTTTCTTTTGGGAAAATAAAATTTCAAAAAATGTTGATATAGATAGAAAGTTAGACATAACAAATAATAATATAACTTAAAATATATAAAATTTGAAACTAATTTATAACTTTTTATAGGCGGGTCAATTCGTTTTCCAAAAAAAAAAATTGAAATACTCGTAAATGTAGTCACCGCGTGCATGATTTGGATGATTAAGATGATTAGCGAAACGTTCGGGTTGGTCTTGGGGATCTTTTTGACTTGAATAAAGCGCATATTGTTCAAAATAAAGTCTATTTTTATTAATTAATTTGGAAAAATAATTATATATTGAAGTAAATTTACACATTTATAAAGGGAAACATATTTAATATTGCACATACTCAATACAATATTATAAAGTTTTTTATTATATAAAAAAACTTTTCTTTTTTTTTTTGAAAATTCTTTAAGGAAGTAAACACATCAATCTACTGAGAGCTCTGAAAAAAGACAGGAACAGCGTACCATTATTTTTAGAAAAGAGAGCGCCAAAAGCACATGCTATTGCTAAGCAGAATTTCAAGTGAGACACATCTAATCTTACAGTAAGAACTAAGTCATCAGACCAATTAACATACGCGGACCTGACTCTAATCGTTTCGCTAAGTGCTGATACGCATATTCGTCGAATCGCGTAACGGAACATGCAGAGCGCTGCCCGGCTAGGATATCGCCGTTAGTGCGACCAGTGTCACTGACGTTTTCATCGAAGTCCAACAAACTGAGTCGCTTGCAACGAGAGTTTTTTGTAGCTAGATGAGATATGTCATGTGGTGAAACATTATTTACAAATTACCGAAATCAATGCCGGAGTAGGTTAAGCGCCTGCTCAGACTCTTCTTGACAAAACGGCGGAGTTCTTACATATCGAGCTCTTGAGTATTGAAGGTCTATATTAAATTACTGAGTTTTAAGTCTTGAATCTCTGCATAGTGCTTACGGAATACGACTCTTTATATATCCTAATTTCATGGTAACAGAAACTATGTATTCATAATTTAATTTTGCTTGCTTATGGAAAGCATTTCCGCATTGCTATGCTATGATGTCAGATGTCATAAAGGGCAGACTATAGCGTGGCGCGTAGCACATAAGTAGGTATACAATTGCTACATAGGTTTTCGGCATCGCCACTATATTTTTGGGCTTAGTCTTGCTAGCAAGTGACTGCAGGATTTTGTTGCACCGGATCGATCATGTGGTGAGAGATGCCTCATTGTTTTACATGAGCAAACGACCAAAGTTTTCCAACATCGACTCACAGACACAGACATCAGCTTGGAACTTTATTTTGTCATAGCTTAACTACGTGATCGCAAATGCGCTGCTAAAAGCGTCGAAAACTGACCAATGACTATTGATACCTACTCTCTAAGAGCATAAGTCAAACCCTTTCCTTATTAGAAGTTTGCTCCAAAGATGCCGTTCACGTAGGTTTTTGGTGAGATAAGAAATTTTTAAATAAAATTTTAGACTGGATGAAGATTCTCCGTGTGATATTAAGAGATAGGACGTGAAACATTCTGACATGTTCAGGGCGTATTTAACCACTGATATACAGTTTCTGTAACTAACTCCATGTAAAATTCTAAACCTCCTCAACAATTCAAACAAATAGCGTGCATTACCCCCTTCTTTTTCCCTTTTTTATGACAAAGAACTCAGCGCCTTGAGTAACTATTTTGCTAGGTATGATTCTTTTTATTTTTATTTTTATTCGTTTATGAAAATACCAAAGACTTAATATGATATTTAAAGCCAAAAAAAATATATATATTTAAAAATGTAAATAGTTTAACTGAAACATTAGAATTAATAAATTTAAATACTTAACGGTATTAGTGGTTTTAGTAATAGCACTTTACTAATTGTTTATTTCGATTTCATTTATTTAATTCTCACGCTTTGAAAAGTTTTTTTTATACGTATAAAAAAACTATTAAATGTAAAAACGCACAAATTTTATGAATGAGTTTGTTTAAGTTTTTTTTTAGTAATTCGTTAAGTTTTTATGTGTTAACACTGGTGTCAAAGCACATTTAAAAATATTTATTTGCTTTGCAAAGTGCGTGCATTATATTATAGTAGAAATCCCTACATGCGAAATGAAAAGCAAATTTCGTTTTATATAAATTTTGTATTTATACTTCTGTATGTGTGTTAGTATGAATGTTCTAGCGCAAATGTATGCGTTTCATTCAAAGCTCAAAATTAAATAAATTGCTGTAGCGCTATTAAAAAAGCAGCAGCATGTGAAATTTATTTTATTTTTGTTTTAAATTCTTGTTTAATTTCAACGCTTTCTTTTTATGTATGAGTGGCGAAAAATTTGAAAAGATAATCAAGCGTGTGCACATAAAAGCGAATTAGATTTAAGATTTCATCAAATTGAATGTTTATTTGTTGAAATTTAATTTTGTTTAGTTAAGTTTGATTATACAAAGTTTGAAAAAAAAATTAAAAATTGTCGCAACTGTTGCGCCGATTTAATAAATTTTCGTTAAATTTACTTAGATAAAGATTTTAGAAAAAATGTTATGGTTATCAGCGATGCGGCGCCTAGTCTTCATGAATACAAAAAATGGATTCCAGTGCCCACCTGGCATTAGCTTTCTATGCTAGAGTTAAGTTAAGCAGAAGTCTAAGAAGTTGAAGCATTTGAAAGAGAAAAATAATATAAATGAAGAGAGAGAGAGAGAGAGAGAGACGGGAACTGAAATAAAATATATACGTACTGATTAACACAACAAAAATTAGCAATTATGAAGAAGAAAGGAAAAAGAAAATCAAGTTATAAAATGAGAGGAAAGAAATTAGCAAGAAGATAAATATGAAAACTAAAGATATTATTAATAAATAATAACAAAAAGATTGGAAAAAAAGAAAGCGAAGTTGAAGAGGATGCTGTAAACGATGATGACGATTAGAAGGAATGCGTAAAAGGAAAAAAAGTATATGAACGGACTTCAAATGAGGTCGAGAAGCTTAGTAACCACTAAGACAAGACTAAAGAAAGAAGAGAAAAAGAAAATAAGAAAGAAGGGGAGATAAAAAGTATAAGTAATGGATTAATTTGAAGCAGAATCAGACGAAAGAGACGAATATCATATGAAGAACAGCTAAGATGTCGAAGGCTCAGAAATCGGCGATAAGAGAGGTCAAAAAACGATTGAGAGGTCAAAAAACGAACAATCTTGAAATATTTTTAAGGAATGCTTTATATTCGAATTTGGTTGATTAATAGTTTGCATATGAAGTTTTCGCTCGGGCTCTATCTCAGAATTTGTTTGAAGCGCGTTATTACCTTAAATATGCAATAGCAATTTTAGTGTAACCAACAAAAAAATAACCGGTTTCGGCATTGTGTCATTTTCAATATAATTTTTGGTTCAAAAAATGGCGCTAAAGATGAGGCAATGTCGTAACCCGTTTGTCTGCAAACCAAATTTGGTATGAGATATCGGATATCATTCCGATATACATACATCAATAAAAATCGAAAAAAAACAAGTAAGGACGGGACTGTCTTCGGCTGTGCCGAAGACTTCATACCTTTCACGAATGGGGCTGAACAATTATCGTATCCCGTTCGTAATCTCCAAATAATCGGATGTATAAGATAAAAAATACATAGTGAACAGATGTACATACCTAAACGATTTTTAAGATAAATAAAAAACAAAAAATGGCAAAAAACCTCCTTATCTGAACGATCGGTTGCATGGGATATATATTATATGTATATAGCTCCGATCGAAATGATTTTTACAGGAAATCTTCTATGATATATTAGAATATATATCACGAAATCTCACGTTTTTATATTGGAAACTAAGAGATAAAGGGCTAAAAATCTTTCTATCTGAACGATCGGTTGTATGGGATATATACTATATATAGCTCCGATCAAAGTGATTTTTTCAGAAAATCTTCTATGATATATTAAAATATATATCACCGAGTTTTGCGTTTAAATTTCTAAATTAAGGGAGAAATGGCCAAAAATCTTTCTATCTGAACGATCGGTTGTATGGGAGATATATGTTATAGTGGTCCGATCCTACCGGATCCGACAAATGTCTAATATAATAAAAAGATACGTCCTTGTGCCTAGTTTGCGTTCAAATAGACAGACGGACAGACGGACATGGCTATATCAACTCAGTTCGTCGCCCTGATCAATTCGGTATACTTAATGGTGAGCCTATCTTCTATATTTCTCAACGTTACGAACATCGGACCAAAGTTAATATACCATTTCATGTTCATGAAAGGTATAAAAAATAAATAAATAAAAGAATAAAAAAATGTGAACATTATATTACTATAGAAAAAGGATGGTAATCCCAATATTTTGGAACGATACGTCTTAAAAACATGGGGTGGCACCTTCTTCTCATGTAAAATTTTATTTTTGTTGGTTACACTAAAGTTGCTTTTATGGCTCGATTAGTTGAATTTATGGCTAATTTTCAGATTTTTCTTTTTCTATTTACTTCAATTTTCACAATTTACAATACTAAGAGAATTGTTATGATAATAATGTCGGAATGGACGATATTACGAGCACCATAATCTAAGTCTAAAAGACTAAATAAAATTCTAAAATTGCGAAAGGGTTTGAACAGTCTACGTGTTGAGGATTTCCAAACTTCAACAAGATATACTAGATTGGAACCAAATAATTTAATACTAAGCTTGAATCTTATATTAGGGTGCTCGAAATCACGTCCATACTCACATTACATTTACAATAAAATTCTATTAATATTGCAAATTGGATTCAAGGGGCTGTTTTACAGCTTCCGTATCCCAATTATCACCTCACATACCCGAGGGGAATCCTGCTACAAATATGAATGCATCTTACACATATTTATCGAGTGAGGCTTAGGCTCCTAATGGAACTAGCGGTGGGGGCGGAATAGCCTAAATATTTCACTGTGGTCATATTAAATCATCTCCGAAATGGACGGGCTAGTATCTAAATGGTGTTTGTTACTGAGCGTACAGGATTTATATCCGGCAAATGACAGTAAACATCGATAACACTTCCAGAAACCTTTGGGGAGTACCTTTATCGCTAAAGCAACAACAACAACAATAACAACAACGGAGGCTATATCATACATAATTAATTTTACTATTGTCTTCCATAGTACTGAAATTCGCTGGATCTTTAAAAATTTGGGGCTACGCCCTCATTACATTGAAATTTTCCTCAATTTTTTAAAAAATGTTTTCCTCATTTTAACAAAGTTTTTCTTTTTGAGTGTAGACTCCTTTGCTCCAATTTATGAAATTCTTTTTCAAATATCTATTTAGCTGCAAGGTCAGCTCACCAAAATTTTAACAATCATAGTGCATTTAAAGCATTTCCGCACTCACAGTTTTAATTAATGCCACATTTTTCACTATTGAGTGCAGCAGCAGCCAACACGCATGTAAGTTATTGTTGTAAATCGGATCCTTTTTTTTTAAATGTTAACTATATGTTGACCCGTTTCAATTTTTTTTTCGTTTTTTATATTAATCCTGCGCTACATTTTGGTCTTTTTTATTCTGTTTCGCTATTGTCATGTTTAAAAAAATATTTTGTGCTATAAACTTTTTTATATTTTTTCGGGTTGATTTTCGTGAGTGAATTCTTCGCAAATTTATGGTTTTTCAATTTAGTGGCCTTTAGAAAAAAACAAACAATGCATAAAAATGAAACAAATCAACCGCAAAATACATATGTAAATATTTGGCTTTTGCAATGTTATATCCACATCATATCTACATACATACATATGTAGGTAAAGGTATATATTTACTTTAAAATTTGTTTCTTTCCAATTCTATGCACAATTCGGCTATTATTTACTGCCAAATTTATTTGTATTTGTTACATATTTGATTTGTTATCTCATTTGTTTTGTTGTTGTTTGCGTGGAACTCACATCATGTGGCATAGATTCGCTTTTGTTTGAGGCCCAGATATGTGGCCATATATTTCTTATTTCAATTCAAATTAATTGGCTTCAGCTGGGATGTGTAGGTATGTGTATTGCTAGGAACTTTGCTAATGGTTGGTGAAAGTTCCTTCACAATGTTTCTGTCTTCTAACCTGATCGCAATGCCAAAGTCAGGGAACAAAATAAATCTTAAAGACGTTGGTCAACAAATTAAAATGGCGCCGAGATGTTTGCTGCCATCGCTTGGGTTACTTGGAAAGTGTAAAATTTTTGTGATGATCGGATTAAGTAAAGTAAACGCAGTGGTGGATATATAGCTATCGTTTACTATTGTCCTTTCTATCTTCGCATTACTTACAGAGAGACATTACTGAGACTTTTAATGTAAGATCAATGAAGATTCAAGTAAGTACTATCTGTAAATCAGTTCGCTTACAAAATACGCTCAAACTTTGTGAATCGAAGAAGGTTTCCTGACATGGGCTGCTGTTGATTTGAAAGAGTATATTTGAACGAGCCGCTCCTGCAAGCAGACATGCTACAGCCAGGCTATCCATGCCAAGAAGCTATTTCTCGAAAGAGGTAGCGGTAGCCAAGTAAAAATGGCGCCCGGCGTGGGGCACGCATCCACCCCCCTGATATTAAGAACACTGTGCTCTATTGATAGATCCAGCAAAGTTAAAAACGAGAACTTTACTCGAATTGATGGAGTGATAGGGTAGTTCAAAGGGGAGAAGGCTCTACATAATAGAAACTAGTTCTTCTCTTTCGTTCGTTAGTTTTTTAGTACTCATCTATTTTTTAAGAAGCTCTGCGCCTGCAGGTAAAATATTTGGCAGAATCGCACCTGAAAGGCCACCTTTATTAGCTTAAACATAGTTAACTATGGCATATAAAAATTAAGCTTTCTTATGCTATGTCAGGCTGCAGAGGGCGTGCACCGTATTGCTATAGCACTTCCACTCAGGGACTGTTTTTTGTCTCAAAAACGTTTTCAAACATATCACTATTAATCTAACAAAGTATAGGTTATTGGTCTCTCAAATTGACATACATTTTGACAAATTTTTCCCGAAGGTTGTTTTAAATTTTCCGGCACACAAAATTTGAAATTTTTTTTATATGAAAGAAAACCTGATTAATCCCTTCGGAAAAAAATTGCCAAAACAACAATGCGAGTTTTGAGAGATCCATGACTTGTACTTTGTCAGACAAAAATTGAGAGCACACCAAGTAAAAAGTTTGAAGGTTTCGCAAAATTTGCTTGAATTTTAAAATTTTCTGGAAAACGTTTTCGATGTAGGTTTTCGTTTAGTTTCAGTTCAAAACTTCATAGACGTTTTTGCGGTCAATTTGAAAAACAAAAAAAAGAAATGAACTGAGAAAATTTGAAAAAATTCTGTTTTTTATTCTTGTCTGTATGTAGTACAAAAAAGTTGCAGATTTATACTCAAATTTTTAACCGTATGTGTATTATTGTTATTTCTGCCGTTTTTATTATATTTTACATGGTTTTTTTTTATTGATTTTTGTTACGCTGAGTTGCTCAAATTACTGTCAGTTATTTTGCTACGTTCAGCGCTAGTTAAATTGTTACAGGTTAATGGTTCGTTGGTTCAAGGGTGAAATGTCGATTTACGAAATTGTATTAAATGAAGCATTTGTTTTAAATTTAAACCCATACATACTTATGTTCATTGCAAATTGAAAGATAATATGACGCTTTGAAACCTTTTTTTTTGCATTACGGGTAAAAAAAATTGCGAATTAGAAATCTAATTAGGTGCGATAATAAGACCCCTAGCAAAGTATGCAAAAATGTAAAAAAAGTACTTAAAATCTAATAAATTAAAAAAGAATTAAAACATTTTAAGAACTAAAAGCATTAAAAACAAATTTTTTGGGTAAATATGAGTTATATAAGGCAACGATCTTACAAAAAAAACATAGATAAATGTTCTTAACCTAACGCACTATTAATTTGTATACGATACAGCATTCTAACGAAACTCTCTTTGTTAGATTTCGTTTTAGTTTTAATAATTTTTTTCATTGAAATTTTCGCACCAAACGTTTAAGAAAATTTTATACACTTTTAATTCTTTGTAATTAAAAAATTATAAACTCAGTTTTGAGGCCCAATACATTTATATTCAACAATTATGTTCCTGCTCGGGCACCATGTTGGCCGCCAAAGTATATATATAGAAGCTCAGCTAAAAACTGCTTCCAGACAATCGCTTTACACTTTTATTATTACTATTATACTATTATTAAGGAGCAACTTTTAAATAATATAACAGTTTGAAGTGATATGCTCGGGATGTTCTCACCTTGCTATTATTTCGCCATACTATGGTGGCCAACATGGCGCCCGAGCAAGAACCTTAGTCTTGTTGACTTAGAATAGTTAAAAAGTCGCCCCGAAAACTAGAAATTGTTTCCCAAAAATCATTGAGCATTTAATTCTTAATGAAAACTAATATTTATTATGCTTATTATGGAGAGAGATGTGGCCAAAAATTTTAAAAATATTTACACCGACCTTTAAACTACTTTAACTCGAGAAAAAAATCGAAATGGTTTCTAGCTTGTTTTTCAGAGCTCTGAGCTAATACTTCTTGGGGAAAATTTAAAATTAAATTGCATAAATCGTCAGTCAGAGCAGCGCAAGGTGTACAAATTTATTGTGTGCAGGGCTTTTGAATGGCTTAATAGATTTTCCAATAAATAATAGTTAATTTTTTGATGTGTATTATTTATTATTTATTTTTTGTTTAAATCTAATATTAGGTTAGTTATGCATTTTTTCCATAGAGAACACACATTGAAGCCAATAACAAAGGTTAATATCACATTTAAACATTTAAGAGTATTCACTGTGAAGTGTGTGTGAACTGCGCTTTTGAAGAAGAAAAAAATTTTAAGTTAAAAAAAAATTTTTATTTATTTTGCTTGCATAGAAAAAAATTATCCTTTTTTTGAAATAAAATGAAAAAAAAATGTATTAAAAATAAAAAGAAAGCTTCTAATAAAAAATTTATTAAAAAAATTTTGCATATTGCATTTCTTTCAGTTTAGAAAAAAAGCTTGAGAAAATATTAGTTTTAGTAAAAAGTAAAAAAAAGTGTTTCGTTAAAATAGCGTCGCTCTTCATTTTTCTTCTAATGCTTAAGCATGATCGCAACATAAAATTTTAAATATTATTTTCTTGTACGGGTACATGTCACTTACCAAATTTAACCACGCGTTTGTGGTCAGAATCTGATTCTTTTCGTCCTATAAAAAATTTTAGATGTATTAATATTTCAAACTGTTTCTTTTTTCAAATTTTAAAAACAAGATATGAAATTTTTTTCTATGAAAAAATATTAAAAAAATTTGATTTTGTGGGTTTTCGGCTTTTTAAACTAATATTTTGTGATTTTAAACCATTTTCTTGTGTGTTGAATAAATGTGAAGTAGTTTTATTTTTTTTATATTTTTTTGTTTGCTATTTAGTGTTTTGATTTTTTTTCTTTTTTTGAAGTATTAAATTTTTCAAATAAAAAATGTTGTATTCAGTTGGTGTTTGTGCAAAAAATTTGGAATTCAGATTACTTACCACATCAATAATTTGTTGCAGTGTTAAACCAAATTTTACTTCCAATGGTTCTGATTCATTCGATACAGGTCGTTCGAGTGTATTATAGGTGGATAGTAGATGATTAAGTAGACGTTTTTCGTGTGGTCCTTGGCAGCTTTCTGGAAAAGAAAAATAATAAAAATATGTGAAAATGTATTTATGTAGCAATAGAGAAATATTTAAAATATATACAGCTCTCTCTTGTATCATACAAAAGTATTTTGTAATAAGAAAACGCTAAAGTTTTTCTCACAAATTTGATGGTGCGCTGTCAAACAAAATCCTGCAAATACTGTGAATACCTAGTTAGTGAATTTTATGCTTCACTTACTGCGGGAAAAGCAATTTGAGGCTTCAATAAAACTTCACCGCAATTTACTCTATAGCGCTTGAACTTGAACTGATTGTTATGTCTTGCTTGTACACCGCCTTTCATAGTCTGGCAGTTCTACAGTTTCAGCAGTAAAGAGTCTCCATACTTCCCCAAATTTTAGTCAGTGATAGACCTGCCTTCTCTTTACCTCATCAAGCACGCGCCATTCCTACTTCTCATTTTCTATCGATTTATATAGATAAGTCATAATTTGTATCGTTATTCAGTAGTCGGGCTCGTATCAGAAGGTGGCAGAACTTGACTATATTGTCTAGATATTCGTGTCACATCCAAAACGCTCCCTCAAACTTTACTGGAGTGTTTTGCAGATATAATGACAACAACAGCAACATAGACAAACCTGTGCCGGAAGAAATAGCGGAATTGTAATAAGTAAGAGGTAAAGAGCAAATGCCGATTTGTCATAGAAATATTCGAGAACATGATATGTGAATAATCCAGAGGCATGAAATAGCAGCTAAGTGTGGAAACAATAGCACTTGCAGGCCGCATATGCAGTGTACAAGCAAATCTAGCGTAACAGTTTAATCTAAATACGCTGTAAGTGAATACCGTTTAAAATTGCATTAATTTTAAAATTCAGTAAAATGAGCCAATAAACATAAATCAAGATAACATTTTAACTCGTTAAGGTCAGAAAAGGAATTGTTAAATCAATTTGTTACAATGAAATGATATCGTTAATCAGTTTTGGCATATTGTCTCGAAAGAAGTAAACTTAAGATGGCAGGCATGAGCTTGTTAAAGGCTTTTCGTAAACTGGAAATAAGTATAATAAATTGTGTACCCTTTTTATTTACTAACAACTTCAACTTTTCGCAAGAAATTTGAAATTTTTGTACTTTAACTTTTTAGTACAATTTTAACAACCCTTGATGAACGAGCTTTTGTACATACACTAAAGTGGTAAATACTAATAGTTGCACCAATGCTCCTATGCTCTTAACAACTTTTAAGTATCACTTCAGCCTTAAGGTCAACTGAAAATTAAGTGGATGCTTGTGAAAACGTGCCTCATTATTGTGCATAATATTTCAAAAAAATGAAAATTTCAGAAAAATGAATAATTGACATAAAGTGTAATTGTTAGGGTGACTAGAGTGCACAGTATGCTGTCCCTTTTAGATTTTACTACAACAGCATATAAATACATATAATAGACAGAAAATCTGATATGGACTTTCGCAAAGGTCGAGAGAATAGTCGAAACTGTGAAATGTCTTACAACTATAAAAAAAGTCAACCACTATGCCTCACACTCATACTCGAAAATTTCACAGCTTATGTGAAAATGTCGTAAAAATATTAGTGTAAGCATTTGGAATAGAGTGAATTTTAAAAATTTCTGACAAATTCACAGTATCTTTCAATATAAAATAAAATTAATAATAGTAACTTGAATAAGGCATATTATTGTTGTCCTAACCCCGAAGGCTTTGGGGAGTGTTATCGATGTTGATGATTCTTTGCCGGATATAGATCCGGTAAGTTCCGGTAACAAGCATCAAGAAGGTACTAGCCCGACCATCTTTGGAACGATTTAGTAAGACAATATTGGATATTCTAGACCATCACGCCAGAGTCTCGCCTGCTAAATATGTGTATGATACATTTATATTTATAACAGGATTTGCCTCGTGTATAGGACAGTTTGGCAATTGGATTATAGGAAATCGCTTGGCGCCCGAGCAGGGACATGCAATTTAGGTTTCCATAAGTCTCAGACATGTCTAGATTTATGCATATATAGTTCTGTAAAAAAGCGATGCTAATGTACCTGCTTTTGAATGCCGGAGTTCATCATTCGCAAGGATTGCATAATTTCATAGATAATTGTCAAGCCGTCGTTATGATTTGACCATGACCTATAAGAACTTCGTGCCAACGAAGAATGTCTCAGTGGAAACTAAATAGCAAAACCTGGCGAAATAGTTATATTATTGGTTTTTGATACCCGTACAAAATTGTTTAGCCTTTTTGAAAAACAAAAATCATATATATATTTTTTGGAGCGGTCACATGCTCAAGTTAAAAACAAAGCTTACTTGCAAGCAACTAAACAAAAACAATAAACCCATTTCAATAAAAAACAATGTTACTAATAAACAGCAAAACTCATTAACGAAAAGCTAAAGCAAAAAAAATTAAAAGTATTTTGGAATTAAGAACAATAATGGCAGCAGCAGCATCCCAAAAGTTGAAGTGAAATGCAAGAAAATTCCTAACATGGAAAACAGAGTTGAATTTAATAATTATTATAATAATTTAGCAGCCAACGCAGAGCCGTTGCAAATTGCGAAACTGGACACATAATTATATGCAAATATGCTTTCGGCGGCCACCGTGGTGTGATGGTAGCGTGCTTGCCTACCACACCGGATGCCCTGGGTTCAAACCCCCGGGCAAAGCAAAATCAAAAATTTTAGAAATAAGGTTTTTCAATTAGAAGAAAATTTTTCTAAGCGGGGTCGCCCCTCGGCAGTGTTTGGCAAGCGCTCCGGGTGTATTTCTGCCATGAAAAGCTCTCAGTGATGACTCATCTGCCTTGCAGATGCCGTTCGGAGTCGGCATAAAATCATGTAGGTCCCGTCCGGCCAATTTGCAGGGAAATCAAGAGGAGCACGACGCAAGTTGGAAGAGAAGCTCGGCCTTAGATCTCTTCAGAGGTTATCGCGCCTTACATTTATATGCTTTAAATAAGTTTATGAATAGTGGTGGGGTGATGTTTTGGGCAAAATGAAAGCGAAAAATATGCTTGATGCCAAGGAGGGAAGAAGTTTCAGTGAAAAATGTTATAATTTGTTTTATAAGTCAGTAAGTTGCGTGGTAGATGTGTACACAAGTTATATATATTTGTTGTATGCATTATGAGCACCATTTTGTAAGAGTGTGTAAAATATTTTCTTAAGGAAACACTGTACCAAGGCAGCAAAGTACTTTTTCTGAAAGGTGACATTGCACTGATAACTTTTTCAAGACAAACTCATAATCCAGCTGAATCCTGGAGAGTTCCTAAGAAATATTCGTTGTTATATTGTTGTTGCTGATAAATGGAAATTACCGATGACGAAGTTCATCTGCAAAAGTTTTTATTAGAAGCTGAAGTCCTTATAAAGCCAGTTTTGTGTGCGCCACGTTGGAGTATTTTTTAGTTCGCACGAACATTTTTGAAGCTGCTCAAAGTAGGATGTTTTATAAAGCATTTAGACTATTATCGAGAGCGGAAAGTAATTGATTGCGAAGGACGGTACAAACTTTCAATAAGTGTTTGAAAATAGACACATATTCCTATCACAGGACATCCCTTACAACTCAATAAGAAAATCTTATGGGTACATGTTTTATGCCGACTCCGAACAGCAGATGATTTTCACTGACAAGATTTTCAAGCAGAAATATACTCGAAGTGTTTGCCAAATCACTTCGGAGGGGTGCCACCGATTAGAACAACTTTTTTTCTAATTGAAAGAAATATGGCCACCTCGCTTCCCATAAGGCAACTGAGCGATGAGGAATATCTAATTTTTCCATAGACTTGTTCATGGAATATTCCAACTTTTTGCTGCAAAAAAAAATTTTTTTATTTACAAAATCTCATTTTTAAAAATTTTAAGTTGCCATCATCCAAGTAAGAGGGTAACAGAATTTATGTGTGACCTGAATACAAAATTTTATTTACTTCTTTATTTCAGTCTAGGACATTTAAAGCCCTTACAGGCTAGATAACAATGTTTAATTAAAATTAGATAATTACTTACTATACTATACATAAGTTGAGTATAGACACAATAAAAATTAAATGCTACGAAGAGATTGACCAGAAAATTAAACTTTTTTTAAAAGTAGACTTAGGAAGAGCAAAATCAATAGCTGAAGAATCAGAGATACGATTAAAGTCCGTCATAGCTCTAAGCAAAGGTGCGTTTGAGGCATAGAGGATTCGGACACAATCCGTATAGAAAATAGGTACATTACGAAGAGGCCTTATAGGGATATGTAAACGGAGACTCTTAAGGAGACAAGGTGCATCAACTACACCATTGTTGATGTCATCAACAAACGTGAGCGATAGGATAGTTGTTCTACATTCAAAGGACTCTAGTTTGATAAGTGAGCACCTGGCTTTATATGATGGACTCGGTTCAGAAAAGTTCAACGAGCGCAGCGCGAACCGAACAAATGTTTTTTGCACACGTTCAAGCCTAATTTTATAGAAATGGGTCAAGCCGTTTTCCAGACAGTAGCTGATTTACAAATCTATATGTATAAAAATCAAATTCTGTGTGTGTGTTCCCTATCGAAACGGATTTCCCACACTTCAAACATCACCAAATTTTGGCTATAGGTTCCTTCGATCAAGACGAAGGTTTTTCATATTTCAGAACTAAGAATTTTAAATAAATTTTTTTTTCAATTTCACGTGTGCCACTGGGTGGTGCGATAAATTTTGTATGTCAGCAAAAGTTACTCGTACGCCATGTACGTACTTAAGTGCAGAACTTTTGTTTGGTTATAGCATTGAATTCACAAAAAGTTAAAGCGACTGCATTGAGTGATTTAAAAGTTTTTATTAAATTTAATCATTCCATTGTAAAAATAGCTGTCTATATGAGATGATAGACAAAAATTGTGCAGCTAAAATATTTTGATTAAGTTACGAGATTTTGAGTATGAATTGTGTGTGATAAAATAAAATTTCAAAAATAAAGCAAAGAATGATAAATTAGAGGAATGAGGGATCTAAGAAAAAAAGAAGCAGAGAGTTAGGGGGTGTAAAATGAGAAGTGGGTGAGTAAGGAAATAATAAAGGGTTAAGAATGAGACAAATTTGGTGATACATTTTGAAGAAGATCAATAAAATCTTATACACTGATTGCTTGACTTAGAGTAACGGGAAGGAATGCGTTAAAATACACCTTCTTATTTAGATTAGTATCTGCCCAATCCCAGTAACGACGGGTATCCTGCTAGTATATAAATAAGGGCTAGGTGGTAACCCTTTCGGCTGATTCTGAAATAGTAGCAGTGTCGGTCTTGTACATACATGTAAATATGACTACACTACATAAACATTTCTAAATCACATTAGCTCTCGTTAGATACCGCAAGATATTTGATGTATATTGGAACGATTTTCCGTCATCCCTTGTCAAATTTGGTTTGGAGGTATACCGGTCTAGGCTTTGTGCCATCTTCAGTGTCATTAATAAAGTTTGACAAGGGATGACAGAAAATCGTTAAAATAAACATTAATGAATCATCCGGTTGGAAAATTAACAAAGCAAAGAGAAGGAAGATATATAAAACGGCTATGTGGCAACCCTATGTGGTAATAGATGTGAAACAACAACTTCCGATATGCATAGCACTGAATATACAATTGTACACGAAATGCCGTTTTATGATTTCTGAGCCGTCTACGTCTGCAGCTCGGATTGTCTTATGCAGTACGTACGCACGATAAGAACTCGACCTCGTTTGGTCTCAAACGTTTCATATACGGTTTTAATAATCATAGACGGTTTTACTAATCCTGACAGTAGCACCCTGTTTTTTACTATGTTAGCAACGAAATACAAACCTGTTCACATGCAAGCTAAGAGCAATGTAAATAGTTATGTGTTTCTGAAAAATAATAAGCAATTAGCACCAAGAGTAGCATATTTTATGAGATACTGTACAAAGAAGAAGCAGCATTTATGTAAACAATGCAAGTGACAGCTATACAAAGTCATTAGAGCAGTGAGAGAGCACTTGTTTACCATTTTGTTAATTTGCAACTACGCGCCTGATGCAATGAAGCGACTGTAATAAAAGTAAATTCTAAAAGTGCATGTAAATGAGTATGAAGGGGAAAGAAATGAGAAAATGTACAAAATTGGCATAAGTAGTAATTGTCAACATATGGCAAAAGCGGAATATTGATAGAGCATTGCGAAAGTGCGTACCAATTATTTTCGGACGAAGGACACAACTCACTAACTGACTAAAACGTTTTACTGTTTCAGCTAAAGTATGATACACTATGCACTGCGCTCGCTTACATGTACGCTTGTAGTTGTTGTTGTGTCAGCAGAATATTTGGTCAAGCGTTGCACACCGTTCATTAGCATACGCCATGCAGCTAACTAAGTTTTACCTTCACTAAGCTTAGCAGGTGCATTATCGCAATGCCCGAATAGGTTTTCTGGCTTTGCTATGAAATGAAATTTCGATTTTGCATTGGGATATAAATCTAAGGTAGGCTTAAGTAATTATTGAGTCGCCAATGAGTAAGGTTTATTGCTCAAATTTGTTTCGTAGTGATTCGAGATTGAAGTGCATTCTGTAGGCGATCATGAGACTGGAACTTGATTACACAAGTTGAGACTTGTGGGTATTTTAAAAAATAAAGTGAAACTGTGTGGGTTTCACTGACAAACTGCTGGGACTGGCTGCTGAGAAGATTACCATTGTGCATACAAATGCAAATTTGTAATTTGTTCGGCGAAAATACAAAATTAGCTAAAGACATTGGGGCTTTAGAATAATCTTCACCATCTTCAGGCCACATGCTGCTTCAGATTTCAGAGTAAAAGCCGGCGCCGCCATCGAACACTTTACTCAAAATAAAAAAATAAAAAATGTTGTGGTATCAGAAAGTAAGCTTTATATATATTTACCAGCTGTTTATTGGACTGATACTCTTTTTTCGATAAGAAACCTGCTGGGAATTTCGCTATAGCATCTTTGAACTCAGGTCAGATGCCACCTTCGGCTAACACGAGATTTCGATGGAGTTCGATCAGCGATAGAGTTGCCAAACCACCTTGATGTAATTAGAAAACTGTTGTCCTTCATGCTCTGGTTGTTCAGATTATATTGCCTCAGCCTTTCTTCAAGCTTGTGTCTATTCAGGTGCTTCAAAGAGTGCTCTCGGAAGCACTTTAAATCCGTGATTGGTGGTCGTTTGAACTTATGTTTGTTGTTGTGGCGATAAGGACACTCCCCGAAGCTCTTAGTGAGTTTTATCGATATTGATGGTCCTTTGCCGGATGCAGATCCGGTACATTCCGGTAACAAGCACCATTACGGTACTATCCCGACCATCTCGGAAACAATTTATTATGATCACATGGAACCTTCTAGACAATACCGCCCTCCCACCTTCTAGATATATGAGGAACTTGGGGTCGCCAGAGCCTTAGCTGTTAAACAAATAGGATTCGCAACAGGTAGGTGAGGTTGACAATTGGGTTTGAGAAGCTAAAAATTATACTGGAAACACCTTGAAAGGGCTTGTATTACACCACCGCTTAAATCAGTTTGGTACTTTAGTCACCTCTTACAACAGGCATACCTGCCGCGGGTAAATTCTAAGCCTCTTTACCTGCTGGGGAACGTTTAAGTTGATTTTCGCAGGTAGCAGCATATCAGATAAATATATGCATTACCGCATGTTGAAGGAAACATAACAAGAAATCAAGAACTCATCTTCATCATGGCTCATAACAAGTATCCCGAATATGGTGGATAACCACTTCACACCATAACTACTTCGCAAGCTGACTAATCATTATCATCAGTGGCAATCAATATCATCTGGGTCCACAGAGGTTCATATGGTTCTAAAAGAAGGCCTTTGACTGGACAATGGCGAACATAAGTCACGGGAGCCACAAATTTTCAAACCAATGCCAGGATAGCTAGTTAGAGTGTGAATCAGCTCCTGGGCGCGGAAAATATTCACAATTCAAGCATATCGTTGTATAAATATTGGGGAAGCGGTGGTAAGGGAAAAAACTCCTAAATCATGTTTTAAGTTTTCAGTAGAGGATTCAGTGCTACTATCACTTAGCATCGACGCAGCCCCGAATAAGACTTATCTCTACCCTGGATAAATGCTCCGGAGATCGAATTTAGCCAATGCCGAAACTAATTTGGCCTAGTTATAGAAAATTATGAGCAATCAAGCGTGAAGTGACTCGATGATTCCAATTAATCAATTATCAGTCAATTAGTGCAGTCTGAAATCAAGTCACTATTGTTAGGTTAGCCTTGTGTACCCAAAAACTTTAGTAGGCTGCTTGCCATCCACTTGCTTCAGAAGGACCTCACTACCCTGAAGGAGGTTGTGACCACCAGTGTTTGCTCAGCTCGAAGCCCATTGGGGAACCAGCACATCACAGCGGGAAGTGGGACTCAGATTACAACACATCTACCTACGTTCGGGTGAGCTGTACATTGTATTCCATTCAGCACATCCTTAATCGCGAACAGTCACTTGGGAACTCTATTTTGAATTTGCGTATTATATCTATGCACCAACCTTACCATTCAAAGTCGACGCATCCATGAAATAGTTTACAAGTCTATTATCACAGCTAGGTCCCTCTCTCCACTAGTTGGTCGATGTTGTGAATGTGAGTCAGCGTGCACAGACGGAAGTTATTGATGCATATAGCTGCCTTTGTGAAGTATATTTCTTCTCTTATTGCAAGAGGATGCGAGGAGTCATGTTAACGGGGATTGCTAGTGTAGAGGAAAGTTATGATCGACTGCTCTTCTTCTCCATATTCAAGTTTCTGCACCGTGTTGGTATATGCCATCTTCGAAGCATTGTTGCAATACCAAACTGACAAGTGATTGCACTCGTAAGTAATCTTACTGTAGATTTGTTTGCTTTGAGAAGGAAGTTCGTTTTTCTTTCAAACACTGGAATCACAACAAATTCGTTGCCCTTACAGTATATCTTTGATTTTCCTCAGGTGGTGATCGTACGCATTTCCCCGCTTCGTTTCTGTCCATTTTGGATACTTTGCTGGCTACATCATCAGCAAATTCATATTTCCAATATTGCTCTACATGTGGGTTAAGGAAAGGGATACTGCCCTATACCTTTCTTCAGGTAACTAAAATAGTTGAACGAAGTTTTCATAAACTCTGTAAAGTTTATGCAGTGGTTGCAGATCTCTAAGCAATGGCAAAGTGTGCGTAAGGGGTCATTACGGTTATGAACGTTCAGGAGAAAACCACGTATGACGGAATGCTACATATCTCACATTGTTCAGCTGACGAAATGCAATAATTTTCGAATGCTGTGTGTAGCTTTTTTTAATAACCGAAGAGCGCTAGAATGTTTTAGAAAATTGATTTTTTGAAAATCATAAATATTTACAGTACTGCGAAAAACATATGCAGCGACCTCTTACACCAATACAAACACACAAACGACGATCCTCTCACATGATGATTCCAAAACCCGTCTCATTTCGAAATGTAAAATGCTGTTTTGCGCATAGTCCAACTTCGATAGCTACGCTCCGTGCATATATTTTGCACAATATTGTATATACATATGTAAATCTTTGACCATAACACATTTTCCCATCACCACTGAATTATGGATTTTTGAGCATTTGCAAATCATCTCCAAATGACTTGCTTAACAAGTTGCCCAAAAGCATGAGCCTTCAAACATAATCACTCAGCTGCTGGGAGTTCATTTGTACGGTGATATGACTGCTTCGACTTAAACCGTTGCTATGTGGTTTTAGTACCTCCTACATTAAGTGCATCTCTCATGTGTCAACATTATTGCCTGTCAGTTCATATTGGCAGCGGTAAGCGTTGAAATGTGCATTGACAGGTTGATGCAGAGGTGCGCATAACAATTTGATGGGTGGCCCTGACGTTGAAGGTCGCTGTCGTTCGTATGTCTGCGAATATGCGCGCTACCGACAAGCACAAATTCATGTGAAGATTCTCTGTTGTTATTGTATTATGTAGTGCTACTGCTACTGGCAACAACAACATTTATGAATTATACAAATGTGTGTATGTATGTGTGTAAGTGTTATCTGAATTGTTTTTGTAGCTTTCTGGTTGCGCTTTCTGTTTTCGCTTGTGAATTTGAGCAGCTGCTGGTGTGATCTATCCGTTGACAAATGATGCTAAAAACAACAATGGTTCACGTGGTGACAGCATAACAAATGGTTAGAAATGTTTGTCGCGTTCACTGTTGATATTGGTTTTAATATTAACCAATGTTTCCCCCTTAATTAGAAAACCGAATAGTTGCAAAATGAACATGCGTTTATTCAATGATGAATAATTTGGAACCAATTGCCTAGATGACTTTGAACGTTACGTAAGAGTTACGATAGTCATAGTATTTCGGTATAGCTGACTCCAAATGGGAGAGAAAAGAGGGATAGGATCTTTTTCATACCGTTGTTGCCAACTCAGTTGAGGTTTGCGAAATACTGGGGTCGATAAGAATACTTTCTAGCCGGGCAACGCCTTCATACAATCGCATAATGTGACATATGTAGCAAAGACTGTGGGTTTGTTTCGCTGCCTCTGTTTTCAAATCAGCGAAAATCTTATACTGGTCACCACCCCCCTGAATTGACAGCACTGGCATCACGGATATGAAAGAAATGTTTCAAAGAACTTATCCCCCTAATACCCAAGGACCATTTGGTAGTCATCTAAAGAAAAAAACTCCATCTGAGGCATTTTTCATTGGGAGGGATATTATGTTGCGAGCCCCAAACCCAGCACATAAAGAATTCGGGTTTGAGTAACTTTTTAAGATAAGCATACTCCTTGCTGGGTAAACTCTGAACCACCTAACTCTATACTGCATGACCTAATCGGAAAGGAGACATAGGGCAAAGCTCCCTTTCTGCCTTATGCAAACCAGCTTGTTGCTTAAAAGCAGAATTCTCAGAGGCTATAAAGGGCACAGGCGGCCCGATAAGTAATGTGCAATTTTGTGAGCCCCTACCTTTGCCCACAACATGGGCTACAGCAGCAAAATATCAATTCAAAGGGCGAAGCAGCTGTTTATCTATAAGGCAGAATAAGCTAATTAGGTATTGGTTTCCCACGGACGTGTACTATAAGGGTTGAAGACGAGTGAAATCGAGCCACTCCCAAGGCATTCCCAATTAAATTTTTGTACACGATACGGGAAAGTTGACGTTAAATACGTATTAAATGTAGTAATTCCCCTTTGAAAACGGTTTTTGGCATTTGAAGCTTAGCTGTGTGAGATGGTAATTTGCCAAAATTTTTGGTAAAATCATAAAATTGTTTTTCACACAACTCTATAGTAATTACTCGCGACTAAGTGTGAAATTTAGCCGAAATGATTTAAACTAAACGGCATTAAAAAAGCAGTTTTTGTGTTTGTTCGTTGCGAACCAAACATTCACAGACGCGTTTAGCGAGAACATTCCACCACATCACATTGTTGAATTAGATTAAATAGTGAAAAAAAGCTAGTATTCGTTAGCATACCTACTAACCTATGTAAGTAAGAATAGTTATATGCATTTTCATTTCGTTTCGTTTTAATTTCGGAGTCTCATACACATTGGAGGTGGCGGATTTAGTTTGCATAAATACCTGCCGTCGTTGGCCTAAACTCACGATGCACGAATGCACACGGATCAAAGCAACGCTTAACTAGGCCCTAAGACGACGCACCACCATCTTGGTGTCCAAATACTCCGGATTGACACTTAACACTGTACCCAATCTTCACTCAACCCCTCACACACACCCCCTCCCCTTCGCAAAAATGCATAAAGAGAACCATGATCTGCTAGGGAGCTGGACAGGAGGAGATAGAGAGAAAGGGAGTAAGGGATAAAGAACTCTTCAAAGTTATGCAGATAAAGCAAAGCTAAGGAAAAATATTGTCCACCAGGCGTGCTAGTATTTTATAAAAACGTACCGATTACATTCGTTTCCTAGCCAATCTTAAATTGAAATTAACAAATTTCATTGCAAACATGGCAAAAATCAAATTCGAAGCTTAAATCAGGGTTGCGGATTACGATTAATTCTCTTTGGTTACTAAGGCCGAAGCTTAATTTGATTTTTAAAAGGTAATTTCAACAGAAAATCTACTTTTTGCAAATTAAATGCATCGATACATACATGCGTATATATATGTGTGCGTATTAAGCTACACATGCACGTTTAATACAAAAATGTCCATTCATATTAAGGCAAATCTCTACTTTTGTTATAAACTGTTAGTTTACCTATACACTGATTGATTATTTGTTCGAATCTGATTCGATATGAGTTGACTAACATGCAAATATTGCAGTAGCATTGTGTGTTTGTGCGTAGTTGACCCAATTCTGTGATGACCTTGTCACCACGTGCTAACGCTCGTACGTGCACAACACGTTTGTCCGCCACACAAGACAAATTCACTTCATTGAAATTCACTTTCAGTTGCTACGTACATACATATATACGTGTATCCCTTAAATACATATATATTGCATGTATTATCAATGAAGGCCTCGAGCATTGGAAAATTTGCATTTCAACACCTGCAAAAGCCCTTTCCAGGATATGCACACCAGAGTTCAGCCGAGCTGAATAAATATTTGGTGGTTGCACTTGCAACAATTTAACAACTCTCACTTCAACTTGTAATGTAAACTGTGATCCAATGTAACTGTTTATACATATACATATCTATATGCTTAAATATATCCGTATATAAAATTAATTTCCCGCCTACTGAAGTCAAGCCAATATTTACGTGCTTGCACTTTCCACGAAAGAAAAAAGAAACACAACAAACAAACAAAATACATTTGAGCTTATCCGCCCTCGCTGCATCATTGGCCACTCAGTCGAGTTTTGTGTAGGGAATTTGTTTTAAAAATGCATTGTCATATGAGCGTAACCTTGTCCACCCTTCCTCCGCCTACTTACAAATATATATTTATGCGCTTGTTCATTGTGGCGTATTCCGTTTCCGTTTCGTTTTTATTCCGCTTTCATTCAACGCCTTCTACGTTTTAATTTTTTGTGTCCGTATATTCACATGTCCATTGTTGTTTTCATATTGAAATAGGGTGATTGCTGAAACGAGGATTGGTGTTAAAATAGAGCCAAAAACACTTAGCTCAGGTCTTCTCGGCTGTAATTCGAGCCACAGGCTTCCCACATTACGAATATTTGATAATAGGTGATATTAAAATACAGTTACAAGAGCTCGTTAAAAAAATGTCATTTGGATAGAAATTGAAGCTATGTGGTAAGCTCGAAATATTATGCTATTTCGGCAGCCTCTGGTGTAGTGTATTCAAAAAAGATTCCTCCAACAATTACGCGCCAGAGCTTTAAGTGGCCCTTGCTTTAACATCTGTAGTAAGCATAGATATGCATTAGCTGTATAGCCAGAGGCTACACGTTTCCTTTCTGATATCTTGGCTAACGACTCTCATGCAGTCGAATCTAAGGACTCGGTTACAATTTTTTTTGTTAAGAGTAAAAGTTTGGTTGTGTCTGAAACACCTGCGAATCTAACGAATTCCAGCATGCTTTTTCTGTGTTTCGGGCTATCCTGACTGCCGCAATGTCGTCTGCGTATGTGGAATCCAATGTGTCAACCTGCATTTCAAGATGATATTGTTGTGTTAACTGTGTTGCGCTTCATTCAATGGTGTGACCACCCACCAATTTCATCAAGTCCTCTAACGGGAGCCCAAAGAAACTAGCAGTTTCAAGACGGTGGGCTATAGGGAAATTGCTGTTAGGAGCGTAGATTCCACGTTGCAATGGAAAATATGATTGGTGTCATGCCGGAGCACATCCCACAGACAGAGGACATACATTACATATGTCGGTCTTATCCTATTTAATTTGTTGCTGCCATTTGGTACTACATAGTGGATGCTTGAAATTGTTGCACTACGGCGGTGAGCATGTCCGTCCATCCTTTCAAAACCATTTATTAGGTTTATGGTTGCGAGGAGCATAAGTCGTTTCGGTGTTATCATGTTGTGCTTCTTCTACGTTGAAGCCTTGCTGCTTGGATGATAGTCCACCTATTGTAACATGGTTGTCACAATATGTGGTCTTAGGAACCTTTTGGAGGGGCCAAGTCAAAAAATCGATTCCATTTTGATTGATTATACATATCCATTAAAAATCAGGGGCATTTTTGCAATTTCCTCAATTTATTCTGCTAAGATGCCGCCTGGCCTTGGCGCATTATAGTTTTTGGTGTGAGCTGAAACTCATATTTTTAGTGCTTTCTCCTCTCATATTTGTCTCTTCTCCTAAAATATCTTCCAACACGCACTGCTGCATTGATCGATCTGTTGACAGACAAATTCGACCAAAGCAACATCATGAGTCATGATTCATGACAGATGAATTTTCTCTGAGAAGCGCTGCAACGTAGAAAGACACTCGTAGTGTTTGTGAAAGCACTGCCGAGAGGCAACGCTGCTTAGAAGAACGTTTTCTAAAGTATATGATGTTGCCTTTCCCGGAACTTGAACCCACTACCTTTGGCAGGCGAGAACGCAATCCGACGGCCACCAATGATATTTAATTAAATATTGATCAAATATATAGCAAATATGAGTTTAACTGGCTGGTCTGTAAGGACCTGCGTCATGGAACAAAGCTTACTTAAATAAAAATAACAACAATTCAGTGGCTCGATTGGTGTATAGAACACAAGTTTGTCTTTATTTAGAGCATTTGAAAGCAAGATATTCACTTTGCTTTTCTCATAGCAGTATCCTAAGTTTCCGCAGACACTATGCGATCTAATGTAAACTAAGCTGAGACTGGTGGAGACTGGACCAGGAGTAAAGGTCTATCGATTAATTCAGTCAAAACTGAAATGGTTTTCTTCACTAGGGAATATAAGATTCCTGTGTTGCAGCTGCCAGTGCTAGCGGGTACGACCCTGACGCTTAGGGACTCTGCCAGATATCTAGGAGTAATTTTGGATAGGATAGTATCCTGGAGGGAAAACGCTCAGGAGCGTGTGAGGAAAGCAACGGTGGCACTGTACAGCTGTAGTGGAGCTGTTGCACGAAGATGGGGACTATTGCCGGATATTATGCTGTAGATCTACACTGCTGTGGTTAGACCAATCCATCTATACGGGGCTTTGGTCTGGTGGACGAGCTTAGATACAAAATCGACCCTACGAGTATTCCACAAGGTACAAGAGTGCTCTAGTCTGCGTGGCGGGCGCTCTACGCACCACCATTGCGGAGGCGCTGGATACTCTTTTAATGTGTTGCCAATAGATTTAATGGCCAAGCAATGCGCGGCGTTTCTGCTTTACGGCTGGGGACTTATCCGCTGGAGGTATATGTGGTTGGCCATGCAGCCATCCTTAAGAATTTGGATTCGCCTTCGTCGGACTATGCGCTCTGATTGCATTTTTCGATATGAAGTACGAGGTTGTTATCCCGGATAGGGATTATTGTCGAAGGAGCCGCGACCTGAGCGATAGGGCTGCAGATTATACTGATGGCTCCAAACTGGATAAAAAGGTGGGAAGCGGGGTCTTTGCACCTCAACTAGGGTGGAACATATCCTTTTAGCCTACCCGATCATTGCAGCGTGTTCCAGGCGGAGGTTGCTGCTAAAAATGAGGCCGTTGATCACCTGAGGAATGCTGTTAACGGCTATGATAAAATTTGTATTTACTCTGATAACCAGGCTGCCCTAAAAGCGCTTGGATCGGTCACATGTAAGTCCAGGACAGTGGAGAAGTGTCGCAAATCTCTTAACGAGATCGCTGGGCAAACGTCCCTCAGTCTGGTATGAGTGCCTGGACGTACGGAAATACCGTGCAATGAGATGGCTGACGAACTTGCAAGAGGGGCACATCCGTTCCGATTTCGTCGTCCTGGAAGGTATTGAGCATTCCGATCGCTACCTGTAAGCTCATTTTGAAAGGAAATTTCCTTAGGGAAGAGGGTGTGAGATGGAGCATCTCGTATCCTGCTACCACACTAAGCTCTGTGGGCTGAATGGGACGCGAGACGTACAAGAAGTCTCTTCTTCTTAGAAGGGGGACATATCTCTGGTGGTTGACTTATACCGGCCACATAGCAATGGGGAAGCATGCAGAACGGCTGGGTGCTCCTTATAATGACTACTGCAGGAGCTGCAAAGACGAAGAGAGATGCAAACAGTCAAGCATTTTCTGTGCGACTGTCTTGCGCTTTGGCGCAAGAGGAAGGAATCTCTGGGATTGACGATCATTGTGATCTGGCTAAGTTGGAATCTAAGAAATTCCTGACATTTGCTGAATCGACCTGTTGGTTTGAGTAGGGGAGAGATCCACGTGGTATCACAATGGGACCTTTTTGGCCTAAGTGCACTGGTGCTAGCACCGGTGGCCACTCTAACATCTCTCACATCTCGTAAACACAAGGTACGTTGCATAACAGTCAGAAATCGACAGAAGCAGCTAGAAGTCTACCCCATTTTCGGTTCCAGAAGAGACTAGGGCTCTCAGCAAACTCCTTAAAAGAGTAGACTTATTTCCATACCTAAAGGTTTCGCGGTTGAGCTACCTACAGGCGTTCATCAAAAACATTTTGAACATATGACAGCATGTTACGTATACGCACCGGTATCCGTCTTTACATGGGGTATAGATATGTTTGGTTGGTTGGTTTTTAATAAAACAACTGCGTATTTGCATTGGCTTCAAGTAAAACGATGTGCTATGATGATAGCCCTGTCTTATTTGCAACCGATCAACTCAATGTTGACTGCCCTTATGCAAACACCTTTGTCTACTCAAAAACAAAAAACAAAATGCTCATAACATGGAAAATGGATTTACTTTTTCGCTGTAGACATTTTTCTCAATTCAGTACAAAATGTGTTAATAATGAAGAAAATTTCCATACATTTAAGGCAGATTTCCTTGTTTTAAAAAAATTTCATTATTTCGAGGATTGAATTTCTACTAATTTGTTTTGAGTGTATCAGCAATCAAGTTATAGATGGGAATATGTCCATTTTCTTTTTGTTTGTCGCTTGAGAATTGGTAATTTCTTTGTTATGCTCAATCCATTGTCCATCTTTTGTCACTATTTTATCTTATTATTTCTTATTAAATTATGCATTTTATTTAAGTTTTTAATTTGCACTTTTCGAATGCTGCACTGACTTTATTGTTGTTGCACAATCTTAAGTCTGTTGTGCTGTTTATACGTAAATTTTGTTGTTGTCGCTGCAAGTGTCCTTTACGTAGTTGATTTTTTGTAATTTTTTTTAAAATGTGCATTTAATTTCACATCCTTATTTACTTACGTTATTTTTTTCGATATAATTTTTTATTACTTTCGGAAAGTGAAAGCTGAGCGGATGCGAATATATAAAATTATTGCATTGCGGATGTCAGACAACGAACGAAAGAGAAGTCGAATGTTGCCGTAACAATTGTACCTTAATTTACTGTTGTATGGAATAAAAAAACGTTTTTTTAGTTATCAAGCGCTTCCCAAAAATATTTATAAATGCAGGAAATTTCAACATATTGAGTAAAAAAAAATTTATATATATATGTGACCCGGTCTATGAAAAGGTGGCTATGACTCAAAAAAATTTCCACTTTTTTCTGGTTTCGATAGTCTTTGAGACGCTCTTTCACGTGGTGAAAACTAGAAAGTCCTAACTTGCTTACGAAGTGTACTAAAAATGTAGAGAAAGAAGAGCACAAATGAAATACGATGAAGCCTTTGGTTCCTTCGATGCCACTTTGGTAGCTGGTGAAGCATCCTTAGATTTTTTTGATAGCATTTTGGCAATGGAGCCAAAATATCGGTCAGAAACTGGTTTGTGCTTTACCTTTGGGCATGACTGTTCATAATGCAAAAGGAAAACTACTACGAAACTGAAATGCTATTCTTTATCTTTAACAGCTGTTTCTCGCAATTTCGTTTTTGAGTCATAAGCCACATTCATAGGACGGGTCACATATATTTATTCTGTACGTATGCTTGTTTACTAAAGTCCTCCTAACGCCTGTAGTGATTTTGATGAAATTTTGTGTGTGTGTTTTTGAGGAGATTCGAGGATGCTTTGGATTTACAACTTGGTGCGTTTTCAATGTTGTTGTTATTGTAGCCTTACCGCTACAATAACGAAGGATTTGGGGAGTGTTATCGATGTAATGGTCCTTTGCCGGATACAGATCCGGTACGCTCCGGTACCACAGCACTATTAAGGTGCTAGCCCGACCATCTCGGGAACGATTTATGTGGCCACATTAAACCTTCAAGCCATCCCCTCCCTCCCTACCCCCAAATTATATGAGGAGCTTGCGGTCGCCAGAGACTCGTATGTTAGTGAAACAGGATTCGCCGCGGATAGGTGAGGTTGACAATTGGGTTTGGAGAAGCTATATATTGCGCTGGCAACCTGAAGGGTTGCGCTACACAGCCCTTGAATCTGGTATTTTAGTCGCCTCTTACGACAGGCATACCTACCGCGGGAATATTCTGACCCCCTAACCCGCTGGGGTGTGCTTTCAATCTTATCTTTCCGTGAAAAGAACAAAGGCCGACGCATTCTAAAAAATAATTGAACGTGCCTTTTTATTAAAATTTGAATAGCTTATTATTTGATAAACTTTCCTTTACGGGAAATGGACCAGTGACCAACCTCTTACAAAAAATCTAATATATATTGCGATTTGCATGCAATTCGGCACAGAGGCAACTCCTTGAACATTTTATTTGAGAAACGTTTCTTTTCCTAAAATGGACCAGGATTCCGGAGCTATTATAACAAATCGTATTTATGGTGCGATTTGTTTGAAATTTAGTATTTAGACTGCCCTTCGAATAGGCTGTTCTTATCTTACCTTATCTTATAATATATAAAAAACATGTGTCACACAATTGAGGTCAATGGACTCCTAAACTACTGAAAAGATTTTGAATTTGTTTTGTACCCCATGTGTAGTTTGATCTAACTTGAAATATAGGATAGGTGACTGGGTGACTAGGGTCTCGAGATATAGGCCAAAACGTGGACCCGGGTACTCCTAGAGTGTGTTTGTAGAATATGGATATCAAATGAAAGCTGTTGATGAGTGCTTTAGTAGAGGGTAATTTTCATACCACTGAGTGATTAGGGTCTCGAGATATAGGCCAAAACGTGGAGCCGGGTACCCCTAGAGTGTGTTTATAGAATATGGATATCAAATGAAAGCTGTTGACGAGTGCTTTATTAGAGGGTAATTTTCATACCCCTGGGTGACTAGGGTCTCGATATATAGGCCAAAACGTGGACAGTGACATGCCTAGACAGTGCTTATACAATATGGATATCAAATGAAAGCTGTTGATGAGTGCTTTAGTACAGAGTAATATATTATCCAGAGACGGACTGGGCACTGGGATTAGGACTAGGACTGGGACTGAGACTCGGAGTGGGACTGGGACTGGAATAAAATACATACCACCTTCTGGGACAGGCAATAAGGGATGCAGAAGAATGAGAAGAAATTGAGAGAATAGAAAAGAGAAAGGAGGAAGGAGTATTGAGAAAGAGATAGAATGAGACGAAGATGGAGATAGATGAAGCGAAAAAGACGAAGGAGGAGTGAATAAAAGGATTGAGAAAAAGTGAAGAGGGGGGAGGGCAGAGTCAGACGGAAAAGCTTATTAAAATGTATGCAGATTGGCCAAATTTAGGGCAAGACAACGTCTGCGCGGGTGTCTAGTATACATATATATGTAAAGATAAATGCAAAATATGTTGGTAACTTAAAAATCTAAAGTGGATGAGCAATTTTAAAGCTTGTAAGTTTTACTTAGTTCCATATGTGAACCTAATACTGAGAAATAGGATTTCAAAGATGGGTATCAAATAGGGCGTCTATATGAGATTTTTAGGCAAGGAGCGGTTGAATAAGAAGATAATAATAAGAGATCAAAAGGGAAAGGGGGGCGTTGTACTTGAAAAACTCATAGGCAGATGAATATAAAGATAGAAGTGAGGAATGGAAAGAGAGAGGAAGAGTCATGGAGGCGAAAAAAATATAGAGCGGTTGAGGGAGAGGAGAAGTTGGAGTAGGAAATGGAGAATAAATGGTGAAGTGCAAGGGGATAGGAGGAAGGAGAGAGAAGAAAGAGAAGGAAAGGAGATGGCAAGAGGAAGGAAAATAGAGAAGTTGAGGTAGAGGAAAGAAAGTGGGAGTAGAAG
>JARSSU010002348.1:0-22437 GCA_029619165.1 Eurosta solidaginis
TCGGTGTATATCATAAAATTTACATATAAAAATAGTAATGGCCTGTTTGTAAATTGTACTGAAACTCATGTAAAATGTGATGTGGTAATTTTCCCATGATTTCAGATTTTTTGGACACTTCTCCGAACGTAATATGAAACGATGGAGAAAGTCGTGGGTACGAATTATTCGTGAAGTTCGATAAGCACATAATTTCGTGTCTTTTGAGATCTTCGTCGGATTCTTATCGGTAACGGCCGATACCGACAAGTTATTATTTAATGATCGGCTTATGATCGTTAGCGGATTGCTATCGTCAAGATATCGATTTGTTATTGGCTTGTTATCGCCGATTCATCGAATTCTTATTGCTTTTAATTGGCGTGTTATCGACGGGGTTACAAATGTGCCATCGTTGAATATTGAAGTTTTTTCGTAATATGTTTCATAAATCGATAATCTTTTCAAAAGCAAATCAGAAACTTTTCGATAAAAGCCAGTAAAAACTGACAATATTCCGATAACAAATCGATAAATTTTTTCTTGGATGTCAATAATTTTTCTGTAAACATCGATAATTTTTTCGAAAACAAATTGACAACAAATTGGTAACTCGCTTTTCCATATATAATAGACAATCTTTCGATAATCGTTAATCGATAAATTTTGCATGAACAACCGCATGCATTCTTTTACATGCATAAAGTGCCGTTGAGGCCTACTTCACTATCTCATCCATGTTGAGCTTCCACAACAACTTACTGTTTAGAATAATTCCTAGATATTTTTTACAAGTTTTCTCCTGCAGCGTCACCCCTTCGTGCCTAGGCTTGCAGCTCTTAGCAAACAAAACCATATACGTTTTCTCTGCGCCCAAGTATGTATATCGTAAATCGCTCGATACATCAAAGGCTTTTGTATATTCCCACTTGTGACAATTGCAACTTCATCTGCGTAAGTTGTTAGTTTGACGGGTCACTCATCAAACAGCCTAAGCAGTTGGTTGATGACCACCGTCCACAGCAGAGATGATAAACCCCGCCATGCGGCGTGCGGATTTTTCATGGCCTCATACAATCCCCATTGTGAGTTATCTTCCTGCAATTTAAAATGCAGCCGATCCATTCGGTTATGGTTGGAGGTACTTCAATGTAGCTTAAATCATCCATGATCGCCCGTTTAGAGACATTCTTGAAAGCCTCGGCAATGACTAAGGAGACTTCTAAGGCACACTCCTCATATTACAGGACTTTTTCTTTGTTTATTACCACGCTGTGCAAAGCAGTGTCTACCGACTTTCCTTTGGTGTACGCGTGTTGTGTTATGGAGAGCAGTTTTTCATCCACGTTGGACTTTATGTACACATCTATCAGCCTCTCAAAGATTTTGAGAATGATATTAAGCTAATGGAACAATGGGCAGTTTCTCCAGAGTCGAATATTATTTTAAGTCATTCCCCGACCGCTCTAATTGGAATTTGTAGCATAGCTGGGAATATACCATCTGGGCCCGACGATTTAAATTTAAAGAAGTTTTCACCGCCCATTTGATCAAGCCCGGCACTACCTGATCGAAGTGTGAGTGCTGTCTGCTGGCTCTCCTGAATCATCTACCGATAGGAAATATGTGTCAAAAAGCACCTCAAAGAACTCCTCACTATTACGCGACCATGCCCGTTCTCTTTAATTATTAGTCCCTGAACTATGTTTCCCCTTCGTGGGACTTTCCTTAACCACACTGTTTACCTGGAGCACTCAATGTCTGCACAGAAATTTTTCAATACTCTCTTCGCCCTTGAAATTTCACGCTGTAGATCTTCAACAGATCCCTATACTCCTCCCGGCATGCTTCGCTTTCCGCGCCCTTTCCCAGCTTAAGCATTTCCGTCAAACTCCATGTTTCAAAATCGCGTTTCATCATTAACAAATTTTGTTTTTTTTAATACATAGCTCCTCTTTGTAGTTATAGACACACTCTTCCAGTTTCCATCATCGCACCGGTTGGGTTGGATATGATGGGTGATTCGCTGAGTATGACATTATATTTAATTGAGTTATTACATAGATTCAAACTTTATTTAAAGTTTCACATGGAAAGCAGAGGAACAGGAATAACGTGGGTTTTTGACGTTTGGAAGACATTGGTCTCATGGTGCTTACGTAACGAAAAAGCTTCTTCACTCGTCGACCGAGAGACAGGACAACTTTTGGTAGAAGCTCGTTTAAAATTTTAAGAATCTTGTTGACTACTTTTGCCTATTTTTTTTAATATTCTTAAATTTTTTTGAATACAAAATACAAAATAATACCTTTCCTTGGAATATGATATGATATGATAGATTATAACGACATAACTGTGTTTAAAGAATAAAGTAAAACCAAAACTATCAAATCATGTTCGGTATTAAAAGAAACAACAGCAAAATTAGATCAAAGGAAAACGCATGATTAACTAAAAACGCAAACGCTTAAATCGTCGCAGGGACAATAATAAAGTCAAGAAATATAACAACAAATTTGAAACTAAAAAATGTCATAATCATATAAAAGGACGTTATCGACTGAGCAAATAAAGAAAACTGCAAGTGTCGGCAGGGCTTTTTATCTTTGTTACTTAAAAAATTTTTTTTTAATTCATTACACCAGCGCATAAATTGTGATGTTTTGACAGCAAAATGACCGCATTTAACTCAACTTGTCTGCCAAAGCGATAGATGCCGTATTGAACACTTTACAGCAATGGAAGACCACACACATGCAACACTGCATGAGCAATCAATTGAACTATGCCGATCGACATTGACTCCTTTTAGAGGGCAAACATAAAAAAAAATACGCACAGCCTTCACCCGCTCACAGGATGCACACACTGCATGCCAATTGCCTTTGACTTTAACCGAAGCCAATTGTTGTTGGATCAACAATTGCACAAAACACATTGACTATCTGTTCTAAGCCTATTTAATGTGTTTGTGTTTTATGTTTTTAGTTTTGCCTTATCCTGCCTATCGGTGTTGTTATCCTTGCAGTCCGTCGTTTGCTTGCTGCGTTAACAACATATCCTGTGGCGCTAAACAAGCGCAGAGACTGAGCCTAGGCGTGCAGTGTGGCTACTGACCGTGGATTGACTGATGAGCTGCACTGTGGTGGACTGGCACTTTCGTTGGGTAGAGAAGGATAACATATGGTGAGGAACTGCAAGTTTGGGTAAAACTGCATATAGTGTACCTAGGTATAAGTATAAGGCTACGAGTATTAAATTAACAATCGACGAGGATTTATGGTAAGAGTGAATAAGAGCGAAACTTATAATATATACGCAAGAGTGCGGTATAAGAAAAAGAAGGCAGTAAAAATGCGACTTATGCGTTTTTTCCATTGAATCTAGGACGATTCAGTCTACGATAAAAACAGGGACTCACCGTTTTCCATAAGAAGGAGACATACCAAATCATTCAATTAAAGATGGACATATCATCAAAATAAGTGTCACCAATGTTCATGCGTAACGGATTGACGCATCTACGACGAATTTTTTATGGAGACGGGATTGTATCATTTATTCCCCGACCATTCTGGGACTGTTTCAAGACTGTTCCGACGACGTTTCGGGATGACTGCAGGAAACAAAATCGGGATTATTTTAAAGATCATTCCGAAGACATTTCAGTGCAATTTCGGGGCAATTTCAGAATCACTCCCAGAGATTTCGAGTATTTCGGGACCAATCAGGGAACAATTTCAGGACTACTAAAGATCATTTTAGGACCATTTCAAAACTATTGCGAAACTATTTTAAGACTGTTGTGTGACCACTTCGGGATTAGGATCACCATTTCGGGACCGCTTTGGAGCAATTTCAAGATCTCTTCAAGATTGTTTTCGATATTATTTCGGAAGAACATCTGGATAATTTCGAAACTATTTCGATGTTTTAGGACTCTCATATGATTATTGCTGACTTATTTTCGGATTAATTTCGAACCTATTTCAGGACCAAATTGGCGTCATTTTAGGATAACTTGGGTATTAATTTCGCGCAACTTCCGAACGATTTCGAGACTATTTCGAATCCATTCAAGGACTGTTACAGGATCACGTGGGGCTATTTTAAGTGTCGTTTCGAGAAAACTGTAGAATAATTTTGAGACCGTTTAAAGGACAAATTTGAAACAGTTTTTGACTACTACTTTCCATACTAACATCGCATTCTACAAACTTACAATCTGTGTATATTCGATGAAGCCGACGAGCAAGGTTAATATTCTGCTATGAGTATTATTGGAGCGTACATATAACAAAAATTAAAATAAAGTAGTCCCAAAGTGAACCTGAAAGTGTTCCAAATTGGTATTGAAATATTAGCTATATGAATCCAAGAACAATATCGAAGTGATCCTGTAGCACTTCGAAAGTGGTTCCGTAATATTTTCCATATAGGTCTCAAAATAGTCTCCAAATGATTCCGGAGAAAGTCCTGAAGTGAACCTGTGACTCTACTAAAATGGTTCGTTAATAGTCTCGAAAAAGTTGTGAAAATATTCCCGAACCTTAATTGTTCCAAATAGTCTCAAATCAGGGACGGAAAATATAATATTATTTTTTTTTGGAGTCGAAAAAGTCCTGGTCAAAAAATTGTCCTAGGTAAAAATGTTTGAGTTCCCAAGTATCCCTATAGCAATATCATGTCCAATCATGCATCCTTTTTATTTTTCGAACTTTTTCCATAAAAGTCCACATATAAAAGTAAAATCTAAATTTAACTAGTTCTATCGGACTCAAAAAATAAAAATCCGAAAACAATTTTTATCTTGATCCAAATATATTTAAAGTCCAAAATTAATAGTTTTGCAAGGAATTATATTATAAAAGGAATAACAGTTTCAGCCCCTGCTCAAAATAGGTACGAAAATAATACGGAAGTGATCCTAAAATGATCCTGTAACTCTCCCAAAATAGTTTCGAAATAGTCTCAAAACGATCCTGCATCAGTCTCAAAGTGACCCCTAAAATAATCTAGAAATGACCCTGAAATTGCACCGAAATAGCTTCGAAATGATTTTTAAAAAAAATCTTGAAGTGTTCCTGAAGTCATCCCGATATGTTTACGAAACAGTCTCGAAATATTCCCAAAATGGTACAAGAATATTTTGTACCGATCATTAGCAATACCGACACATCACTATGCCGCTTGTAAATGAATGCCGCACAACTATAAAAACATCTTAGCAGATGAGATAACAAATATCTCTATGCACACAAGTACACAGCAGCTAAAGCAATGCTGACATCACACACGCATGTAAGCAGCAACAAAAAGAGCGGACGATATTGGAAAACCTCCTCTAAATTTTTAAGGTGCTCCCCAAAACTCTTTCCCTATACTTTGATGTCGTTGTGTATCTAGCATGTTTTCCACCTTTTAATACGTGATCGATAAGTCCCTCAAAAGTAGCTGTGTATTACAAAGTTTAAAGAACGTGACTGTAAATTGCCAGAGGCGGTCTCCTATGCTGAAGATTGTTTGCTCCTTGTCCTCATCCATCATATCTACTTGCCTGTATCCAATTTTCATGTACAGTGTGGAAACGCTTTTCGTACCAGATAGCGAGTCCAGAATGTCGCCAATTCTTGGCAAAGCATAGCTATAATTTTCCGTTGCCTCGCCCAACTTCCGGAAGTCCACAAAAAACCAACTTCTTTGAAATCAACCAAGTAGAAAATTGATTAGCTAACAAATTTTTCACTGGGCAGAAACTAGATAATCCAAATCAGCATATAGTCTACCAAGGCTACATCGTAGCAATATGTTCAGTCAACAAGACGTTTTGTTACCTAAAACTTTCTTTAATTCCTGACAATTTGTTGCGCTCACCCCCGGTGACATTTGTAGCGATCTTAAACAATGAATGTTCAAAGTTGCATCAGCAAATTTTGCGGTTTAATTGTTGTGGTCACACAAAGAATATTGCAAATCACTCACTACTAGTCGAACTGTTTAGACAAATGTCTGTTTGTAAGTCCACCTGGTGAGTTTACTATGTTAGTTCCGTTCAGTTCAGCCTTGTTTAGTTCAAGGCATATGAATTAGTTGTTTAGTTAAGTTAACCACAGTCACATTGTCATCTCACAGGTGATTTGACTTTTTCACTCTTAGTGGTAATTAAAATTTTTGCGGTTGATTTCATGTAGCGCAAAGACAGAGGGTATTCGCAACATGATATTGTTTGTAGTGACTTTTGTGATTTCATTATTTTTTGTTATTTGTGCTTCAACTATATATCTCTATTTGACATGGTACTTAGGTTGACTCTTTGAGCTACATTTAGATTTGCACGCTTGCAAAAGTTACAACCGTATGTTCTAACAATGTCTTCTTTCAGTGACCAATTTGCAGAAATATTTCTGAAAAAGAAAAATCTATAGGACGATTCACTGAGTCTTGCAAGGTGTATGAATTGCACAAGATGCATAATTTCAATTAGAAACCAGTAAGGAAGGCTAAGTTCGGGTGTAACCGAACATTACGTACTCAGCTGCCAAATTACAGCTTGCAAAACTTTTAAATTACCTTCTTTTGAAAGTGGGCGGTGCCATGCCCATTGTCCAAAATTTTACTAATTTTCTATTCTGCGTCATAAAGTCAACCCACCTACCAAATTTCATCGCTTTATCCGTCTTTGGTAATGAATTATCGCACTTTTTCGGTTTTTCGAAATTTTCGATATCGAAAAAGTGGGCGTGGTTATAGTCCGATTTCGTTCATTTTAAATAGCGATCTGAGATGAGTGGCCAGGAACTTACATACTAAATTTAATTAATATGCCTCAAAATTTACTCAAGTTATCGTGTTAACGGACAGACGGACGGACGGACGGACATGGCTAAATGAATTTATTTTTTCGCCCAGATCATTTTGATATAAGAAGTCTATATCTATCTCGATTAGTTTATGTTGTTACGGGGTAGAGTTATGCGAATAAAATTAGTATTGTAACGAATTTACTGAAATTCGGATTATTGCAAATCTTCTGCTAACGTTGGAATCACTAAACTGTGGAATAAATAACTCCAATATTGAATAATGCAAAAATGGCCTTTATTAAAGTACTTCACAATAACTCTTATACTTCGCAACTGTTTAAACCAAACTGCTTGTCGTGCCTCCACTGTGCCTCCACTGCTTTTATACTGTGCGGTTTCCTCGTTGAAGGTGTATGTAAAGATAGTATGGAGTATCTGGGTTTCATGTATACATCCATAATTAATGAAAGCTTTAGAGACGGGATTTTTCCGTCATGTTGGAAAACTGCGACGGTTGTACCAGTTGAAAAAGTGAAAGGCACAGAAAAACCAGAAGAAATACGACCTATTAATACGATGCCCAGCGATGAAAAAATAATAGAGAAAGTCGTCAAAGACCAGCTTATCGAGTATATAAACAAATATGAAATTATCATAAGTGAACAATCATGTTTCAGATCCAAATACTTCTGTGAAGCCGCTCTTAACCTGGTTGTAGCAGATGGAAGGAAGGAATGTCAAACAGGTTAGTGACAGTCGCAGTGTTCCTAGACCTAAAAAGGGCATTTGAGACTATTGATAGGGTAATACTGCTGAGGGAAGCTACATAACATAGGAGTACGTAATAAAACTTTGGAGTGGTTTAAAAGCTACCTTACTGGAAGGAAGCAGAAAACCATAATTATAAATCAAATTTCCCCTGAAGTTGATACTGAGATAGGCCTACCACAAGGATCTGTACTTTCAGCAATACTATTCATCATATACATAAATGATATTAAAAACTGTCTGAGCCATTGCAAGATTAGGCTTTTTGCACATGATGCACTATTGACTATTAGCTGTGCATCGGAGAGAGAAGCTACGTCCAAGATGCAAAAGGACTTAGACGCAGTATATAAGTGGTTGTGTCAAAACAGGCTTAAAATAAATATTGACAAAACAAAATTTATGATATTAAAGAGGAAATCTTCCATAGAAGAAAATACGTCGCTGAAAAAAGGAAATTGTACGATTCATAAAGTAAATGAAATGAAATACTTTGGAATAATAATTGATGAGAAACTAAAGTTTAATGAGCACCTCAAATATATAGAAGCTAAAATATCAAAAAAAAATCGGATTCATGTTTCGAACCTGTAAACAAGTGAGCAAATATTATAAAGTAATGGTATATAGATCCATTATAGAACCTCATTTCTTATATTGCCCTACAATTTTATTCACATTAGCGGATTCGAATATCTCAAAACTACAGGTGAAGCAAAATAAAGCAATGCGGTTTACCCTTAAGAAACGTTACGATACACCAATACATGAAATGCTTGAGGTCCTAAATTGGCTAAGTGTTAAACAAATCATCGTATAATATACTTTAAAATTTATACATAACATTAAAATAGGAAATAAGCCGAAATATCTAAACGACCGACTGATATACAACAACGTGATTCACGATTACCAAAAAAGAAACAGAAACAATTTCGCCTGCCGGCAGTACGATCGGAGTTCGACAAGAAAAATATATACTACGAAGGACTGAGAGAATACAACGATCTTCCAGTTGAAATAAAATAATGCCAAAACATCAATGAATTTAAGAAATTATTGTATAATTATTGATAAATTTTAGATAATGATCTCATAGATATACAAATAAGTTAGGTCTACAAGACTGTATAAAATTAAATAAATAAAATAAAATAAATATTTCTAGGCGCTTCTATTTCCAGAACTTACTAGTTAGTTATTAGCTATAAAATTACTCAGCTGTAACTACAGATGCACGATTTTATAGCTTCCTCATTGCATACTTTCGGGAGTATCTCAGATATATGCATGTGGTTGTGCGTTGCTTCTCCGCTGCGTGTACATACATATGTCTAGATATAAAGATTGAGTCGTTTATGTAGATACAAGTGACTCTCTGCTTTATTGTTGTTGTGACTTCATTTACTTAGCATCAGACTAGTGATGTGAGTATCACTTAGTGTCCCTTATATTCGTCACAATATACTCTGTGAGCTCTGCTCAGCTGAGTATAAAAAAAATCGCGGGTTCGAATCGACCTCAAGGCCTAACAAGTATTTAATCTTATTATTAATATGATGTATTTTTATACTCAGTTGAGCAGAGCTCACAGAGTATATTAAGTTTGATTAGATAACGGTTGGTTGTACATATATAAAGGAATCGAGATAGATATAGACTTCCATATATCAAAATAATCAGGATCGAAAAAAAATTTGATTGAGCCATGTCCGTGCGTCCGTCCGTCCGTTAACACGAAACCTTGAGTAAATTTTGAGGTATCTTGATGAAAATTTGGTATGTAGATTCCTGAGCACTCATCTCAGATCGTTATTTAAAATGAACGATATCGGACTATAACCACGCCCACTTTTTCGATATCGAAAATTACGAAAAACCGAAAAAGTGCGATAATTCATTACAAAAGACAGATAAAGCGACGAAACTTGGTAGATGAGTTGAACTTATGACGCAGAATAGAAAATTAGTAAAATTTTGGACAATGGGCGTGGCACCGCCCACTTTTAAAAGAAGGTAATTTAGAAGTTTTGCAAGCTGTAATTTGACAGTCGTTGAAGATATCATGATGAAACTTTGGCAGGAACGTTACTCCTATTACTATATCTACGCTTAATAAAAATTAGCAAAATCGGAGAAGGACCACGCCTACTTTTAAAAAAAATTTTTTTTAAAGTAAAATTTTAACAAAAAATTTAATATCTTTACAGTATATAAGTAAATTATGTCAACATTCAACTCCAGTAATGATATGGTGCAACAAAATACAAAAATAAAAGAAAATTTCAAAATGGGCGTGGCTCCGCCCGTTTTCATTTAATTTGTCTAGGATACTTTTAACGCCATAATTCGAACAAAAATTAACCAATCCTTTTGAAATTTGGTAGGGGCATAGATTTTATGACGTTAACTGTTTTCTGTGAAAATAGGCGAAATCGGTTGAGGCCACGCCCAGTTTTTATACACAGTCCTCCGTCTGTCCTTCCGCGCGGCCGTTAACACGATAACTTGAGCAAAAATCGACATATCTTTAATGAACTTAGTTCACGTGCTTACGTGAACTCACTTTATCTTGGTATGAAAAATGAACGAAATCCGACTATGACCACGCCCACTTTTTCGGTATCGAAAATTACGAAAAATGAAAAAAATGCCATAATTCTATACCAAATACGAAAAAAAGGGATGAAACATGGTAAGGTAATTGGATTGTTTTATTGACGCGAAATATAACTTTAGAAAAAACTTTATAAAATGGTTGTGAACACCTACCATATTAAGTAGAAGAAAATGAAAAAGTTCTGCAGGGCGAAATAAAAAACCCTTAAAATCTTGGCAGGTACTACATATATAAATAAATTAGCGGTATCCAACAGATGATGTTCTGGGTCACCCTGGTCCACATTTTGGTCGATATCTGGAAAATGCCTTCACATATACAACTACCACCACTCCCTTTTAAAAATCTCATTAATACCTTTAATTTGATACCCATATCGTACAAACAAATTCTAGAGTCACCCCTGGTCCACCTTTATGGCGATATCTCAAAAAGGCGAACACCTATAGAACGAAGGCCCACTCCCTTTTAAAAATACTCATTAACACCTTTCAGTTTGATACCCATATCGCACTAACAAAGTCTAGAGTCACCCCTGGTCCACCTTTATGGCGATATTTCGAAAACGGCGTCCACCTATAGAACTAAGGCCCACTCCCTTTTAAAAATACTCATTAACACCTTTCATTTGATACCCATATCGCACAAACAAAGTCTAGAGTCACCCCTGGCCACCTTTATGGCGATACCTCGAAAAGGCGACCACCTATACAACAACCACCACTCCCTTCTAAAACCCTCATTAATACCTATAATTTGATACCCATATCGTACAAACAAATTCTAGGGTCACCCCTGGTCCACCTGGCGATATCCCTAAATGGCGTCCACCTATAGAACTATGGACCACTCCCTCTTAAAATACTCTTTAATACCTTCCATTTGATACACATGTTATACAAACATATTCCAGGGTTTCCCACGGTTCATTTTCCTACATGGTTATTTTCCCTTATGTTGTCACCATAGCTCTCAACTGAGTATGTAATGTTCGGTTACACCCGAACTTAACCTTCCTCACTTGTTTCTTATCGTTTCACATTGATTCTGCAACAGAAGCCCCTGCTCTGTGAAAATCAATTGGCAAGAAACAGGACAGAAGTAGAAATAATGAAGACAAACAAACGACGCTTCCCAAGGCAGTCGGTTCTATGTACCGGAGCGACTCGGGATTTTTTCCGAAAAGGACTGTAATTTCAGTTCAACCCGATTTAATTTGTTGCGTACCTCCCACAAATTGTCATTCTCCCAGCAGCTCCTTGCAGCGGGACTGCTCCATATTCTCTTGCTCCGGGAAGGTATCGAATCCAATCCGGGTCCATCTCCTGATCTCGGTCCTGAGAAATGGTTTTGCTACGTCTGCCGGAAAAGACTCTTTTTAGGACGTTCATACTCTTGTCAGTGTGTATGCAAGTGCAAGGGATGGTTGCATCGGACAGGCTGTTTTGCGCTAGATCCCAAAACCCGAAGTGAACGTAACTTTTATAAATCTTTTATGGCTCCTTGCTGTTCGCGCCCAAGGGCGTCCCGTAGTCTATGCCTTAGCGCCCCCACTGCCTACCGGCACCCCCGCTGCTCAGCTAGCCACAACAAGTACCTGCTGCTGCTCGCGCCTCACGGCACCACCAACTCATACAGCCGCTCCCACTCATACCTACAACCTCTGTACTAGAGTCTGTAGCAATGCCGAGAATCAGCCTCTGCCCCCATCTTCTTCCCCTCTATTTTCCAGCAGCAATAGTGTAGGTCAGGGAAATAGACTCTTAGTCCCTACCTCATTTTGCACCGCTTGCCAGCACAGAATATATATGTTTGCGACAGCCATGGACGGTGCCACTTTCCTAGATGTTCTGGTCTCCGCGACGGCAATCCCCCGACGGGTGTCATTGCGCCATGCTGCCAGGCTGCATACCCAAATACACCGTGTACCCCAATGCCTACCCAAGGACGTCTAGTCCCAGGGCCACAACAGCAGTTGCGTCCTAGCCTTTCACAACCCAGGCGTAGTCACCCGTCACTTACTCCCAAAGTGACGACGTCTCCCCCGTTGCACTTCAGAATTCTACAGTTAAACTGTAATGGATTAACGGGAAAGTTCACGGAGATAGTCGATTTCATGAAGCGGCCAACATCCGCATTGCTGCTATTCAAGAGACTAAACTCACAGCAAGATCTACTCAACAGATTTGTTCTGGGTATAATGTCCACAGAAAACATCGCGAGAGCGGAAATTGAGGTGGCCTCGCGTTCATCATACATCACTCTGTGCAATATCATATATTTGATCCCGACATCGGCCGCAGGGAGAGTGTCTTAGAACGTCAAGGCTTATTTGTCCGGTCAGGCGATGCAAACCTAGAAATCATCAACATCTACATCCCTCCCGCCTCCTGTTGCCCCAGTGGATACCACCCTAATATCAGCTCCTTACTGCCTGGCAATAATCACATTATCTTGGGCGATTTCAATGCCCATCACGATCTATGGCATTCAAACTTCCAGGCAGACAGTAGGGGTGAGGTGTTGGCGGGTCAAATTGAAGAAACGACGTTCTGCACAATAAACGGAGACGCTCCCACACATATGGTAGGAAGCTGTCACAGTTCGCCGGATATATCAATCGTGAGCGCAAGATTCGTAAACTCCGTCAACTGGCAGCCGACGGTAACATTGGTATCCCACCACCTGCCTATACTTATTTCGCTCGAGCTCACCGCCGACTTCATCGTCACAGAAAAACGCACTTTCATAAAACTTTAAAAAAGGAAGGTGGAACGAATACAAATCTTTTACAGACAACCGCTTTGCTGCCCTCCCTATGCCGACTGATGTTGGCAAAGGGGAAAGTGCTTTCCGCAAGGTCATTGAATCCGCCTCGGCTCGCTTCATTCCAGCCGGTAGAATTCCCGACATTCTGCCTCACTTTCCGGGGGAGGCCGCAAATTTAGCGAGAGAACGTGACCTTATAAGACAGCTCGATCCCGGTAACTTCCAAATAAGGGATATAAACCAACGCGTCAGATTGCTTGTGGATGAACACATGCGGGCGAAATGGGAGGAGCACCTAAGCGGTTGTAACCTCTCTGCCGGTGTAGGTAAGCTTTGGTCCACCGTAAAGTCCCTATCGAATCCGTTTAAGCACAATGACAAAATTTCCATCGCCTTTGGCGATAAAATGCTGTCGGATGCGATAAAATGCGCGAACGCCTTCTGCCGACAATATATAATGAATTCTACGGTCGACAAAGATAGACGGAGAGCCAATAGACACGCACATAAACAAAAATTCAGCGCGTGACCAATCACCATCATCGCTAAAGAGGTTGAGGACGCCATTGGTCGCGCTAAACCATCCAAAGCAGTGGGTCCAGACGGCATAGCCATGCCGATGCTTAAAAGCCTAGGGAAAGAGGGTTTCAAATATTTAGCGCATGTCTTCAACCTGTCTCTTTCCACCTTTGTCATACCCGAGAAATGGAAAATGGCCAAGGTGGTCCCGCTACTAAAGCCTGTGAAACCAGCTAACATAGGAGAGTCATATCGCCCGATATCTCTCTAATCGCCAGTAGCCAAGATGCTTGAAGCCATTTTGCTCTCCTACTTCAAAGCAAATTTGCGGCTAGCCTGTCTTCAGCATAGCTTTAGAAAACTCCATAGCACCACCACCGCGCGAAATGCCATTAGCACCCAGATAAATTGCGGTTTAAATCAAAAAACCCAGCCATAGAACAGCACTCGGTGCGCTAGACCAATCAAAAGCTTTTGATACGGTTAACCATGGGCACGTTACTGCAAGACCTGGAAGGGTCTACCCTTCCCCCATGTCTTAAAAGGTGGACCATAAATTATTGGATGGTCTGCAGGCATCGGTGCAATTTAGAAACTAAATATCAAAACCAAGAAGAATTAAACAAGGGTACCACAGGGTGGTGTCCTATCCTCACTTTTGTTTAACTCATTACCACTTACAAAGCAATTGGCCAGCCGTTTGGCATGTTACTACTACAAAACTACTCACTGGAAGAAGCTACAGGCCTGCCAAAATAGTGCTCTCAGAACCGCCACGGGTTGTCTTCTCATGTCACTAGAAACACCATCTACATAATGAGGCGAGAATACTCCCCATCAGGGAGAGAAACGAGATGCTAACCAAACAGTTCCTGTTGAATACCCAGAAACCTGGGCATCCCAATAGACATCTGATTGATGAGCCAACACCGCCCATGGGCTCAAGGAGTCATTTCCGGAAGCATTATGAGGAAATACGACACCTGAGAACTCAGCGGTATGAAGCAAAAAAACGCAAGCAGGTCTTCAGTGAACTCAAAGAACAGTACCCAAAACTTGCAGAAGAGTAACGCACACTCCCCAGGGAAAAAGCGAGTCACTCTAGCTCAACTTCGATCTGGATACTGTAACAGGTTAAAATCTTACCTTTCCAGAATCAACCCCTGCATACTAAATGTATGCCCTGCTTGCAATGTGTCCCCACATTACACCAACCATCTCTTTAATTGTAATGTGGAACCAACGCCTCTAACACCCCTCACATTATGGTCCACCCCTGTTGAAACAGCAAGTTTCTTTGGACTCCCGTTAGAGGATATTGATGACAATTTGTGATCGGTCGCACCTATCGGATGGGGCGAAGCACTGCTACAACAACAACAACAACAACATTAACAACAATAATAAGGTTAAATAATTAATTTTAGGCCTTGAACTCGATTCGATCCCCGCGTTCTTACAAGTCATTAGGCCGATATAATAACAAAAATTGCTAAAAAGGTCTTTATACCTTCGACTTTTTCCCATACAAGGTAAGAGATCCGTCCTGTAGATAATTCTTTCATTGAAGATACAGTTTTCCGCTTGTCTCTGTAGTGCAGAGGTTCATTGAGTTTTTATTTGGGTACAAACTATAAATATCTATTCACTAGTTGATACAGTTTGTACGACGAGTAAAGTCTCAAAATGATATACATATACATATTTATATACATACGCATAAGAAATCGGAAATACTCATAAAACTTGAACGACATGTGAGGGACCAAAGGAAAAAGGATATAGTTATGAGAAACATCTGATTACCGTCAAATGAAATACAAAAACTTGTCATTAGTCACGTTCTATGCGCCTCATCAAAATCTTGAATTTAGCCTTTATTATTTAATTTTATGAGTTATTTCTTGCTTTCTTTGTTTTCAAAAGGATTTTAATAAACAAAGTGCAAGCAAAGTGAACAACTTAATTTCGCTCGAATTCGTACGTGACTCAGATGCTGCACTCAGACTCAGGACAGATATCAAAAAACATTAGTTTGTTTGTGTACTCAAATGCGTTTGATATGAGAATGTAATAGTAATAAGATTTCACAAAGCGAAAAAATACTCATAACTACAAAATAATTTATAACAGATGAACATAAATAAACGAGGAAAGGTGGTGCATACATAAATAACTATGCGAGTGACTTATATTGGAGTCGTCACGGATCTTTTCAGCTGCTACTTGTGTGGCCCCCAATTGGTATAAAGATGAACTGAATTGAGATGAACATCACTCAAATTAATTAATTTCAAGCCTTAAAGCCTTAATTCTATGGAAGCGCTTATATGAGAAGGTGTTTTCAACAAAACTGCTAGCGCATATATATATTTAGGAAATACGAGGGCTGTTTATTAAGCTCGCGACTTTTTCGGGGTTAGCGAAGAGGTAAGTTAATCTTAACACTAAGCTATACAGCATATTGTAACGACTTTAGTGCAATTCCTCTTATTTGCAACCTTCTACTAACGTTCGTATCGCTGAACTGTTGAATAAATAACTCCAATATTCAATAATGCAAAAAGGCCTTTATTAGACTACTTCCACAATAACACTTCTACCTCTCTACAGAAAGCGTGCTTAAATCAAACTGATTCTACGATTGCTCAGATTGCGCTCTTTTATACTCTTCGATTTCCTCGTTCCATACTTCTAGGCGTTTCTAAAATTTACTTAGTTACCAGCTATAAAATTATAACTACAGATGCACGTGTATTATAGCGTCTCGCATATCCCAAGCGCGTGTAATTGTGAGTGATACTTCCACAGATTATTGCCTACTTTTGGGAGTATCTCAGATATATGCATGTGTTTGTGCGTTGCTCTCCGCTGCTTGTAAGGACATATGTATAATGATTGATTTGTTGATGTGCATACAAGTCACTGCTTAGTTTTGGCTTAGAGATGATAGTATCTCTTAGTGTTTCTAATATTCCTCACAATATAAATAAAGATTTGATTTTATTCAGAGATTTTTAATTTGCTTTAATCTTCTAATTCTGTAAACTTGTTTGGATTTTCATACATAAGAATTTGTATACTGGATATATTTAAATAGTATGTAAATCCAGTCTGTAAGATTTGATAACTATTTCCCTCATGCCAAAGGTACACATCAGAAATGTTTGTTGTAGGCTATTCGATATTTGAAAAAATTGTTTTGGCAGACAAACTAAGGGAATATTAGTAGGATCAAATCTCTCAGTAAAATATTTTTCTGATTTAAGCACCGGCGAAGTCGATCAGCCTCAGTTCATTAGCAAAGGCCTTCGTTGTATAAGCTGCACACTCCGACTTTCGGGCCCAAAAATCTCTTCTTTTCTGACCCTGGCGATAAAGCTGCCAAGCATGACTTTTATATCATGGCATATGTGCGTTCTTAGCGCTCATAGAATGCATCTACCACCTAATTTTCTTTCTCCTTTGTCGGTGCATGGGTGCAGATGAATCATGTCATCATAACTTTTATTTATTGTCTTCTACATAGAGACACAGTCCGCAGACAACCAGGATAGCTCAGTTTTTATATGTACATTTTGTTTTTGTTTTTGAAATAAATGAAAAAAATATATTCCTACGATTTTAAAAGTTTTGAAAGAAGGTCTCCTAGTCGTAGTGGGAATGCACATTGGACTCTCTTGAGAACGTATGCTCCCAAGTGGTAAGTCGAAATTAAACCATGTCGAGGGCTTTTTAAAAATTCCTTTTTTTCTTTTTGTTCATCAGTCAATAGACGAGCTATCTTGTGAAGCTCGGGAGGCACTGCTATTTTATATTTTCGAGCTTGCCAGGGTATTTAGATTTTTAAGAAAACGTTGCTTGGAGAAAAGTTGCGTTAAGTTAAGAAGGCGTGCATAAAATTTCCTCTACTTTTTGCGTATGATATCATGTCTACTCCGAACAACCCTCATCGATTAAAATACAGACGGAGCTTGCTCGGAGCGTCAGGCTTAGGACAGCTTCACGGGATGACTCCTGCAAGTATAAGTGCAAATTTTTAAGTTTTCAGCAGTAAACCTCTTTCTTTTCTTATGAAAATAAGGCCAAAGAGAGATTGATATTTCGCAAATATTCCCGTTTGTGCATAGAAAGTACGTTAAGCTAAAATTTTGGTCTTCATTTTTCTGCCGGAGTTTTGTCCAATGGAGGTCAAAAAAGAACTAAACGCCAGTCTTTTATTCATTGCTGAAACTTTTTGGTCGCCTAACCCAAAGATATTTTTTCTTTCGATATTACTTCGCCCAAGAACCTGGAAAAAGAGTTGCATTTTGGGATATCCATGGCAACGGCATTCAGTACAGATTCAAGTTTTAAGAAAATTTTTCGTTAAACGTACCGACAATTGCATCGACCTATAAAAAATTCAAAATTTTTTTAAAATACTTATCAAGCTGCTCTTGTAGTTTTCAAGTTAAATTAAGCAGATCTTTCGACGGATAAATAAATTAAAATAAAGGAAAAAAACCAAAACGATATCAATCTTATGCCATTTCACAAAAAACTTAACTCAGGTGACAACGGAAATTGCCCTCAAAACTTTGGGATGTATAACCACTAGCCTCTCTATCGAAAAGCTGCCTTTTCACCACAGGCCAAGTTGATATGTGGCGCACAAACAATAACATTAACGCGCTTAAAATTAATTTACAGCACAGTTTGCTGCAATTAATCAGCTAACCCGTTAACCTATGTGGCTACACCTGTTTCATTGCGATATGTTGGACTCATTTTTGAAATAAATTTTTTGATTTTTTTTCTTACACTCATACAACGGCATCAAATTGCAACTTGTGCGCGGAACGGCAGAAAATGTTGATCTTACGATTGGTGCTTGTTCCAAGCACTTGTTGACAATTTAATTTATGTGACTTTTGTTTGAAGGGGGGTTCCATTGCAAAACACAACACACACAAAAAACAAGCGCACATATATATATATTTAGGGCCCGGGTCGGTTTGTGGGGGAGGCAAAAAATCATATTCTATTGAAAAATCATATTCTAGAGATCAAAATAAGAAAACTTTGCCGAAGGAACCATACTTTCTAAAAACGAATTCTGATGTCCCCCCCTTTGGGTCGTAGGCGCAAATTTTGAAAAAATCCCACTTTGAAATGCCTATGTTTTTTTATACTCAGTTGAGCAGAGCTCACAGAGTATATTAACTTTGATTGCATAACGGTTGGTTGTTACAGGTATAAAGGAATCGAGATAGATATAGACTTCCATATATCAAAATCATCAGTATCGAAAAAAAAATTCGATTGAGCCAAGTCCGTCCGTCCGTCCGTCCGCCCGTCTGTCCGTTAACACGATTAACTTGAGTAAATTTTGAGGTATCTTGATGAAATTTTGGTGCGTAGGTTTCCTGGGTACTTCATCTCCAGATCGCTATTTAAAATGAACGATATCGGACAATAAACCACGCCCACTTTTTCGATATCGACAAATTTCGAAAAAATCGAAAAAAGTGCGATAATTCATTACCAAATACCGCATTAAGCGATGAAACTTGGTAGGTGAGTTGAGCGTATGGCGCAAAAATAGAAAAACTAGTAAAATTTTTGGACAATGGGCGTGGCACCGCCCACTTTTTAAATGAAGGTAATTTAGAAAATTTTGCAAGCTGTAATTTCGCAGTCGCTGAAGATATCACGATGAAACTTGGCAGGAACGTTACTCTTATTACTTTATGTCTGCTTAATAAAAAATTGGCAAAAATCGGAGAACGGACCACGCCACTTTTTAAAAAAATTTTTTTTTAATTCAAATTTTAAAAGAAATTTAATATCTTTACAGCATATAAGTAAATTATGCCAACATTCAACTCCAGTAATGATATGGTGCAAAAAAAATACAAAAAATAAAAGAAAAAAATTTCAAAATGGGCGTGGCTCCGCCCTTTTTTCATTAAATTTGTCTAGGATGCTTTTAATGCCATAAGTCGAACAAAAAATTAACCAATCCTTGTGAAATTTTGGTAGAGGCTTAGCACCTAGGACGATAACTGTTTTCTGTGAAAAAGGGCGAAATCGGTTGAAGCCACGCCCCAGTTTTTATACATAGTGGACCCGTCCTGTCCTTCCGCTCGGCCGTTAAACATGATAACTTGAGCAAAAATCGACATATCTTTACTAAACTCAGTTCACATACTTATCTGAACTCCACTTTGTATTGGTGTAAAAAATAGCCGAAATCCGACTATGACCACGGCCCACTTTTTCGATATCGGAAAAATTACGAAAAAATGAAAAAAAATGCCATAATTATTATTTTTTTTTATTGACGCAAAATATAACTTTAGAAAAAAAATTGGTAAAATGGGTGTGGACACTTACCATATTAAAATAGAAGAAAATGAAAAAAGTTTTGCAGGGCGAAATCAAAAAGCCCTTGGGAATCTTGAAAGGAATACTGTACGTGGGTATTACATATATACATAAATTAGCGGTACCCGACAGATGATGTTTCTGGATCACCCTGGTCCACATTTTTGGTAGATATCTGGAAAACGCCTTCACCATATATACAACTAAGGCCCACGCCCCTTTTTAAAAATACTCATTAACACCTTTCATTTGATACCCATATCATACAAACACATTCCAGGGTTTACCCTAGGTCCTTTTACAACATGGTGATTTCCCTTACTTTGTCTCCCACAGCTCTCAACTGAGTATGTAATGTTTCGGTTACACCCGAACTTAGCCTTCCTTACTTGTTTCTTTTTGGAGTTTATTTTTCTCCTTAGAAATTTATTTAGTCAGAACATATGTAAATGAAAAAATGAATTTAAACTTAGTAATAGAAAAGAAATAAAAAAAAATTATTAGAAATTAGCGTTTTTACAACCCCTTTTAAAAACCAAGGCATCACTGTGATGCATTTGCATGTCGTAAACATAGTTGTGTGGGTTTCTTATTCAACCATTTTTAAAAAAATGAAGGTATCACTGTGACACAATTGCAGATCGTAAAATTGCTTGTGTTGTTTTTTTTAAGCCACCACAAGACCACAGCAGGTAGAATTGAAATTGCCCCTACCCAAAAGTTCGACCCAAAGGGGGGGACATCAGAATTCATTTTAGAGGTATGGTTCCATTGGCAAAGTTTCGTATTTTGATCTCTAGAATACGATTTTTCACAGAGCAATGAGCGATTTTTAAATCGACCCGCCCCTAATATATTATATACTTAAAGCGGTGCAGACAAATGTTTGCATAACTCCACGGCTTTTGTCCCGTGTACTGAAACCCAGTTACGGCTGCGTAATAGAATGTCTTAGAAGGGACGTCCTTGCTTTAAGAAAAGCAGACGCCAATTGAGAACATTAAGGGATCTCCCACTTCGGCTGCACTCAAGTGGGTCTAGGGTGTCTTCATTTATTAGCCCAACAGGACATACACAGCGGCTACGCTGGCTAGGCAATGCTATGCGAATGAAATAAGAAAGTATTCTTATCGAAACTCACCTCCAGAAGCAGTGGAAGAGGGGGCCGCCCGAAGCACTAGGTGTAAATCAATTTAAACTCTATATATATTACCAATGGACGCAAATAAGCATAACGGGAAAAAGCTATCGGTTTTAAATGGTTAAGCGCCAATTAAATAAGTAAGAAAGTAGGAAAAGGTGCCTTGGAACTATTTAGCTTTATTAGAGCTTGCTTTCAGAAAACTCAGCCACAAAAGCATAGACTACTGTTGGGAAGTGTCCTGCCAACGCTCCAATGTATATACAAGGGGCAAGTAGTTAAGTTGAGCGCTAGGCGCTTACAACCGACCACAATTACCTCCAGAATTGGCAAGAAGAAGTGTCAGCCTTACACTTGTAAAGCTTAACCGAGGGCCCACATTTCCAAGAAGAATAATAAAAGTTATTCGCGTACAGTTCCAAAGTCTCTACTGGCAACTTCAACTGGATCGCGGTGTTCCAAGAAATTCTCGGGTCAGCTCCAGTACATTCCTCATCATTATCTGCAAGGCATCTAAAATTGATCCTAAAGTAGTTCAATGCAACTAAGAGCAAGCGCAGGGATACACTGGCAACCCTCAGCCGCAAAATGTATGAGCGCTTCAAATGCAGCTTTTTTCTTATTGAAATTTTAAGCTTCGACACTCTCATCCATAGTATTCGAAGACCCGCGCCACAATCTTATTACTATGATCGTGCAAACCAATGCGTCGCTATGGCCAAGGTAGAGACTCCAGATTTTTTGTGGCTTGACTCTTAATTCCTTTGTGATATGGGGATAAAAAGGGCCTGAAAAAGGTACTGAGATACTTTTAAAAGCCTCTACATACAGTGTTAGGTTGAAAGGTTCAAACACAATAGATCCAAATTAAGGTATTGTGTGGTAACTTGAGTTTGCTGGAAGTCAGTAATGTTAATATTTTAAGAAGTTTATGTGGGGAGAGACGGAAGTGAGCATAGGAAGCAGATATACCAAATGTAGTTTGCTGAATCGCTTCCAGAATGCTGGTGAAACATTGAAAGAGCTAGCGGTGGATGTTTGAAAAAATTGGCTCACCTCAAATTGGTTGACTACATTCAGAGTGTTAAAATTCAAACTTTCACAAATGAAATTCGGGATGTCGAAACAAAGCGAGCTGTACAAGCAAACGCAAAAACCCACATTGGCTGAAATGGTATCTCATGCACTAATTCAGGAAACAGCCTCGCTTTTGTGTAGGCCAAAATTTAAAGCGCACCATGTAGAGGTAGAAAGGGCCGAACTTGGTGGACACAATATTGGAAGCACCAAAAATGATCACAACAGCGGAGTGAAAGAGTTATCAAATACTTCAAGTGCGGGAAGCCAGGTCATATTGCACGCCATTGCGGCCATTGTTCCATGAACATGGGTTGTCTTAAGCGCAAGGTCGGAGGAGATAAGCTAGAGCGAACAAGATGCAAGGAGCGGCTGGATCCCCGCTTTTGAAT